>JBAIZZ010000044.1:204967-249276 GCA_037355905.1 Heliconius aoede
TAAAACTTACGTGATATATCTTCAAATAAGCTGCGGATTAAATACGATTTTGTTCTCTGCCATTCCTCTGCATTGCCACGTTGCGCCATTGTAACTTATATAATTAATATTTAAATTAGGCGAAACTTCTAGATCTTACTTTTAAGTGGATCTTACTTTGTAGATCTTTACTTTAATACTGGTAGGTGTAAATGTAGGTGAATTGAAATTGATAAATTTTCGGCAGGCTTTTGTTTTTTGTAATACCGCGTTTAAACGCTTGCGCCTTTGCAAACGTTTGGGTTCCATCTATATGCTTGTGAGCGCGTTAGTGTGCTTGTGACATGGCATGACAGACGTGGATGTCGAAGTTATTTCAGCAGTTGCGATAAGCTCGACATACTTAATAATTATTTAAAAAAGGCAAAAATACAGCAAGTAAGGAAAGAAAATAATTACTTAATAACGTTCGACAACGAAACAACAACAACAACAACAACAAAACCAAAAAAGAGGACTACCCGGAAATGTTACGTTTTTTTACTGTAATTTTTTTTTCATATTTCTAAAATGGAGAAAATCACGAAATTAATACTTTTTAAAATTAAAATAAACATATATTTCGGACGATTATCCAATTTCTAATATCTAATACATTAAATTCGTCAACGCTAAATCAAATAGTGACATTTAAGTGATCGAACACGACTCCACTCAATTATTTAGAACAACCTGCTTTATTCTTGTTACTTATTACGTTAGTTAAACAAAAAATAATGAATGAAGAGTGTTATACTTCTGCTTATATTATTTATAAATTATATTTTGTTTTACACTGTATCCAATTTCAATCTACTTACGAGTACCTACTTCTAAAAAGATGAAAAATAGATTGTTAAATGATATTCTCTTTTCAAAATTATTTCATTAGAAATTATCTTATTTTATATATTATATATATAATAAAACAGTAAAAATATTTTGTCTGTACATTTAGTATTTTTGACTGAACTGGATAGAGGGACACTTAAAAATAACAAAATTTTTTTTTTCTTGTTTGTGTGCATAATGATTACGTTAATCTTCGAATGTATTGAACCAATTTACTTAAAACTTTCACCAATTGCTTTGTCTTCGCTATTTTTTGCTTTGTATTGATGATTGCTTTGTATTCGCAATAAAACTCGCTATTTTAACGAACTTTCAAAACAAGATTTCAGTATTTTTGTAAAGACTCGTGTGTTTGCTTTCGGAAAGCGCAATTTGATGACGTGATGACGAAGACCATAGATGACCTACGTAGTTGTAATACCAACTTTTACTGTAATACTTACAAGGAAATGCATTGTTAAAACTCTTCGCCAGAAATGAGATTCCACAATCGTTGCATTTTATTTTTCCAACCAATTACAATAAAGGGAAAGGTATCAATTTGCCCGAATATTTTTATGTCACATTTGACTGTCAGTCACAGTCTGACCAATGCCGAAATAAACTTGTGTCTTCAGTTGAGACATCCCTCGGGAATATTCCTCATAGGTTGAATACAAACAAAAAGCTAATGTTTTTTTTTGTAATATTAGTATAGATTCATTTCCTTCAGCCAGATTTGAACCTACTGCCTGTCGCGTACGCTTGTGTCTGACTGGCTTCTCTATATGCCGTAAAATAAGGAATAATTAAACGGTAATTTCGAGAAGTATAATTACTAACGTAGGCATACGTACTTGCTTATAATAATATACATTGATGTTGACTGCTCTATGATTATTTCTTATTTTATTTGAAGGGAAACAGCATAATACACCTATTGCTGTGTGCGCTGTAATCAAAGGCTTCATTTATACAAATACAATAGTCGTCCGCCAGTTTGTTTGCGTGGAGTTTAAAACGGAAAACGGAAAAAAGAAATTTTTCAGTAATCCTGCCTAAGTCCAGTACTAGGTATCTATGAAGAATAGAGACCCGTTCTGGCAATGAGGCAAGTGTGTGACTGTAAAGGCGATTTAACGCGAGCCTGCGCTGCTGTGAACGGGGTACATCGTGACAGCATAGAGTGGCCAGACAGATTATCTGTATCTATATGTATGTACTCGTATATGTATATATAATACATCTTCATTAGATTAAAATGTCTGTCTGCCTTATTCTCTTGTTGTTTGTACCTATAAGCCTTAGTTGCGAAAGTGTTCCTGATGAGTCCACAGCTGATAGACCCACCCAAGAATCTTCGTTGGCGTGACAGACTGATTAAGTTTTTTCCCGATGCTGTAGAAATTTCGGGATATGTTTTATTATTGCTCCGCTATACTGATAATATATGTAATATATATATATATATATATTTCAGCTTCACGCTGTATCCCGCACACAGCAGGGTAGGCAGAGGGAACCTCGGTGTTAAGACACTCCGTTTCCCATTTTCTGCCGAATTCTGGAGGCATTGTGTGTTGAGTGGCAGAACACAACGCCGCGCTTTGTATCGACACCAGAGCGAAGAAAAATGTATTTGGAAAAAATGGAAAAATATAAACGTACAGAAATATTTCACTTCCTCGAATGGGATTCAAACCCTCAACCGTCGCGTTTGCGGGCGGCACCCTTGTGCCACTGTGCCACAACGGTCTCAATAAATATATATTACATATATTATACGGTGTATATAGTTTGTGTGAGTTTTCATTTCTTTAATAACTCCCCGCACGTAACAGGGTATACAGAGAGAATCTAGTGCCGAGACTCCATTCTCTGTTTTCAACTTTGAATAGCGCAACTCAACGCCGCCTTTATCCGCCTTATCTTCAATATCTCACAAATACTTCAATATCTCATTTCTTTTTTTCAAATAGAAAAAATCTTTATTTCTCAGATTGTCACATTTCAGGATTTTACATTTTACAACTCGTTCTGTGATACCAAAAGGGATTTGTTGAAACAATATCATTTTTTAAACGTGTGGCGCAATTCGACGCTGCTCTTTTTGCCGTCGTTATTGTTGTTGACAATGTAAATATTAAATATTTCATTTCCCCGAGCGGGAATCGAACCCACAACCTGTCACCTTTTACAGACAAGCTTTTTACAGACACACACTTGTACCCTTGCGCGCTGCGCCAGTCGATCTCTGTAAGAAATTGAAGAAACGATCTCCAGTTTGTAAGTTATAGTCACTAATGTAAATCACTGTACTGACGTGGTCGGCGGTCATTAGTATAATAATAATTCTCGACCTTATGTTAAATTTATATTTTTATTATGGAAATAAAATTTTACAAAGTAAATAACGTAGAATCTATACAATGTAGTTTTATAACTTCCTACCTTTTAGGTAAATATAATATATAAATTCAGTAATAACAAGAATAAAGACAAACAATTACAAGAAATCAGCATCACGCTGATCCCGCACACAGCAAGGTAAGCAGAGAGAATCTAGTGCCAAGATACTTCATTTCCGATTTTCCAGGAATTTGCCGTGATACAGCGTGAAGCTAAGTTAAATCATCCTTTTTAACATCATTACAGAGAAGATTTATATAAAAAACTACTCCCTACTTACTACTTTCTGCCCATTTTGAGTGGTCAATAATTTCCATTAAAAACAAGCAAAAAGCGGTACAGCACAACATAATATATATTACATTATTTTTTTTAAAATACATATACATAAAATACATAATAAACTACACTAATAGCTTACTCTATATAATAAAAATAATAAACAATCTTAAGATATCCTAAATTACAACATAAGAAAAGCTATCACACATTATTGTTCAAAGTTGTTAACACTTTTATATGACAAGTCTTAACAAATCTATTTATTTCAAGTTTAATAAAATATTTTTAATATTATATAACATTTTACTTATGTATCCCACTCACAGATCACCAGTGCAATCCAAATCCTAGTTTCTTGACATGAACTAACGTATTGAATACGTGGTCCCATAACTTGCTGCTTATACCAAAGGCTGTGAAAACAATGTTTATGTAAGAAAATATATAATATATAACAATAAAAAATAACAATAAAATATATAAAATAACCCGCTTATAGCAGGGTAGGTAGAGAAAACCTTAAGTTACCTTAAGAAATGTTAAGACACTCCGTGTTTTATGTAAATATATATATATATATATCTTATAGAGAAAGTCGTGGCGCAGCGGCACAAGGGTGTGACTATAACGCGACGGTTGTGGGTTCAATCCCCACTCAAAGAAGTGAAACTTACGTTTGTATTTTCATTGGTGTCGAGGCAAAGCGCGGCGCTGAGCTGTGCCACTCAACACGCAACGCCTCCAGAATTCGGCAGAAAGTGGGGAACGGAATGTCTTAACACCGAGGTTACCTCTGCCTACCCTGCTGTGTGCGGGATACAGCGTGAAGCTGATTTAATTTAATTTACTAGTTATAATATAATATACTGCATATTAAGCTTAAAAATATTTTTAAAGCCCTCATGGCATGATAGCACAGCGTATAACTGTAGACGTTAATATTTTCGTTTGTTCGCTTTGGTAACAAGACATGGCGCTGCTTTGAGTTCTGCCATTCAACACAAAATTTCTCGAGAATTTAGCGGAACGTCCTAGGATTCCTTCAGCCTAACCCGTAATCCTTCAGCCTAAACCGTGTATCCCTTAAATACAGCGGGAAACTATACACAGATATATCCTATAAGCTGCGACTTAACACGTAATGTTTAGAAATCGCGCGGAAAGCAGAGAACAGAGAGCCTTGACACTAAGAGCTCTCTACCTACCTTGGACAGGAAAAGGCGTGAGGCCGAGAAATATATAAATAATATATTGTTTTATTGAACTATTAAAAAGGTAAGTGACTGAATGATGTGTTGGTCAGCCCCAAAATTAAGGTGCCAATTATTAGCAAGCAGAGTGAATAGAGTTTCATTTTTGTGGCCTTTACTATATATGTACTTATACTTTCCGACCGAACAAATAAATTTTTTATCTCATTTAAATTGCAAACTAAAAACGTATAGAGAAATAATACTTAAGTGCATCATAAAAAAAATTATTCGTGTTATTCGCATGTATATATTATTATACATAATAAATGTTACGTACTTAATTACATCCTTTTTAATTCCACGAGTGTTACATTTTGTAACTAATAAGTAAATACATGAGCTCATAAACTATAACGCTAACTGACTTCTCTGAAATCGACTACGAGTAGTATAACACTACACTGTGTAATATTTTGTACTTTTCCCGGATAAGATAAAGTAAGCACAGACCCTTTTGTAAAACACTCAGTTTTTTAAATAAATTATATCTATATATATAAAAACAAACTTGTTTGTTTGTCTGTTCGCTATAGACTCCGAAATGGCCGAGTCGATTGGCGTGGAATTTCGAGGAGTTGCTCCCTGGCTTCCCGTGATGGTTATAGGCTAGATAGATCCGGAATCCAGAAACACATTTTCTTTTATTTTACGTATTTGTCCGACGGGACATGTTTCTTCCCGCTAAGCCAACAGGTGACTGCACTAAACTTCGCTCGGACTCAGCTAGTTATAACATAAGTTAAACCGGCAACGATTGTCCTCTAAAAATGGATGTCATTTTATTAATATATATATATATATATATATATTAATATTGCATTGAATGCAAGTGGACAACCATTAAATTTATCTTTGTCTTGCCAGATCGATTCGATCGATCGATTTTACATAACCCTTTATCTTTTATCTCGCTTATAGCAGGGTAGGCAAAGGGAACTTAGTTCTTAAGACACACCTTTATCCACTTTCAGACCAAATTTCAAGACATTGCATGTTAAGAGGTGGAACTCAACGCTGCGCTTTGTCTCCGTCCTTAATAGAGTGACAAAATTAATATATTTCAGTCAGACGATGTGAATATGTGACCTATTATGAATAGAACCAACAACGAGTTTAATTAAATACTATATATAGTGCAAACCTATATTTTTCTTACAGCAAAATAAAACTTTTAGTACATAGTTGAAATATTTTTTTTTACCTTTGTCATGGTTAAGGAAATGGTGGTTTGAGTGATATCGCTTCATCGCGTAGAGATACGTCCCGTCTTTAGGGGAGCCGTGGTGCACGTAATAGTGGATCATGTCGTAAATTAGATAACCTGGAGAAAAAAAAAATATTGTTTATTTTTTTAAATTAGATAATATCAAATAAAAATAAATCAGCTTCACGCTGTATCCTGCACACGGCAGGGTAGTGGAGGGAACCTAGTTTTGAGACACTTCGTTCCCCACTTAGAAAATGTATATAAATATTGTATGTATAATATCACCAGATCTTCCGGATTCTGAACAAATAGATCTTCATAACGTACCAACATATCAGTTTTATATTTTTTTATCTTTGTCAAGAATAAATAGTAGTGTGCGAAATATATTATAAGGTTACTTGAAGGACACATAAACATCGCCTTTGCCTAGCTTATATTTTTAAACTATATACAGTACCGCCAAAAACTCGTGGCCGCCCTGGACTTAGATTTACTTATATTTCGCACATTGTTCACTCGATAAAAAATAATCAGTAATAAGAAAAATCCTAAAATCAAATCTGCGCAGCCGTAATACAGCTAACTTCAGCGCGCTCACGACCCGTTGACCATACTGTAAAATAGTTTAAAAAAAACTGCTTCACGCTGCATATCCCACACACAGCAGGGTAGACAGAGAGACTTACATCAGTAAGTAGTGTACAGTTCAGTGGCGGAACACAACGCCGCGCTTTGAATACACACCAGAGCGAAAAAAGTTAGAACATAATTTTAAATAAATATTTCATTTCTTCGAATAGGGATAGAACCTTTGTGCCCTAAAATTTTTTTTTACCAATGGACTTTATTGCTGTTTACCTGGACTGGTCTTGACAGCGTCACCGGGAGGGTATAGGCGAGAGTGCCTCGCCTCTGAAGAAAAAGTACGAGCTTTGATGGACGCAAGTGAATGGTTGGCGATCACAGGGAGTGACCTGCGTACGCTAATCAAAGGAAGTTCGACCGTTGGGCCCCGTCGAGCCTCGTCACGAACGTGTGATAGGACTGGCGTCGTCGCCTCGCCGTAAGAGGCGACGAGACCAGTCCTATGAGTGTGTCGTGAGACTGAGGAGTGGATCCTGCATATGTAATTGGGTCGTCGACCCCAAAATATATTTAAAATTTTTAAATAGATTTATATTACCTACAATTCCGCCTGTTAGTTTGATGATAGGATATGAAAAAATACACCATACGGGAACAAAGATCATACAGGTAATCGCCAGAGCGGGCACTGGAGGGAACACTTGTCTTAGGTCGTCGAATGGAAACTGAAATAGAGAAATTTTGTAAGCGAAGTTATTTATAGTTTCTCTCTGTCTCTCTATTCTCTCTGCGTACGAAATAAGAAAAGGAAAATAATTTTGATAATACCTTATGATGCAATCCATGAATCAGAAAATGTATTTGAATCAATCTAAGCGATGAACCCGGATCGTAGTGGAACACCCATCTATGAAGCGAATATTCTAGTAACGTCCAAATTATTATGCCGAAGATGATATGCTGAAGAAATTGATAACTTGATATACTGTCTTCAGTGCATGAATCTGAAAAAAAATTTTTTTTTTCATACAATAAACAGTTTTTGTATTATTTATGTTATGATGGTTGGAATCAATCGTTAAAAAGATTTATAACTGTTAGATATTTTTACATAATCCATAGACCAAAACATGGCGTTGAGATTCATCTCTCTAGATACAATGTTTTCTAAATTAGATAGTAAAGTGAGAAACGGAATATTTTAACATTAGGGTCCCTATGGCTCCCCTGGCTATACTCGGAAAAATGTTGAGCTACTTCTGTATAAATAGATAGATAATTTTAATTGCTCAATTTTTTTTCTACACCTAAGACAAAATTCAGTCAACTACAGAGACGACAAACAAAATTAAACGTTCGTCCACATAAACGCAACTACTATAGAATAATTTTACTTTACGACGCGCGTTATCGCGAGACGCACACGGCACAAGTTGTGTGTTAATTATTTTATTAGGTCACGAACAATTAACAAGACTGGACTACGCGAAATTATATATGATAATAGGTACATCAGTACTATACTCCGTAGGGCTATTAAAGCAATTACTTTGTACGTGAGATATCTATAATATTATTAAGAATATACGATAATAAAGTATATAATAGAGTACGAAAATAATATTAAAAAAATATCTACGTTTAATGTATAATATCATAGATAGTCATTAAACATGAGCATTATGTTTTTCAAATTGGACACTCAACTACTTTCTTTTTCAACTTCTCGTTATATCCCGTAGCAAAGTAGGCAGAGGGAACTTGGTGTTTTTTGTCTGTTTGCCTCTTTGCGCCAAAATTTCGAGACACTGATTGGAGTGTCTTAATATTAGGTTTCCTCTGCCTACCCTAGTGTGTGTGGGATAGAGCGTGAAGATGACCGACAATATAAACAAACCTCCACACAGCACGTGATCCGTAAACTGCGTTACACTGAAATACACGATGACGGGAACCCAGAACAGTGGCACCAGGTACCAGGGGGTGTACGTCAGGCTCTCCAGTATGGGGCTTTCGAATAGTCGGCATTTCCTGTATACAGCACTGTTTACCCATTTTTCATAGTGTGACGCTATTTTGTGCAGCTGCGACAACAGCGGCTTGGACCAGTCGAGTCTGCTCTGCGGAGAATATTATATATTACATTTTCATTTTTTTTTAAATCAATGTATAATGTAAATGTTTATATATATAAATAAAATATATGTATTTAAATGTTGATATAACTGAATTAAATTCAGCTATAACTTCACAACTATATCTTGCTCACACCTACCTACCGACTCCGCTTTCCGGCAACTCGACGCCGCAATGTTTTTAAATAAAAGCAAATATTGACTATTTAGTCGTATGTTTTTTTCGCCTCATGTAGTTTTTAACATAAAGGCTCAAGGTCACCCTGGTCCATGCTCCAGTTTCGAGCTTGAATGTGGGATTTGAATTGAAAACTAGCGTATGCCAGCTGTACCAGGATTGTATCTTATTATAACGCTGTACTGTCACAATTCAAAATAGTGATCGATAAGCTTATCTTTCAAATCTTTACTTGGAAAAAAAGATTACAAACGTCCATATGACCATAGCCTGTAGTTATATTTTTTTCTGTGATTCACGTAACAGACATTTTATATTAGTTCCATAGACGGGCGACCTTCGGGTGACCTTCGCGTAGAAACAGGCGAGATCATTAAATGCTTATTAGGAGCGAAATTCATCAATTCGTTAAATAAGATTTTGTTACGTCAATCTAAGAAACTATCGACCTCCTTCATTTCCTCGTGATGGATTCTTGAAGAACACTCTATATTTGAATGTCACTCAATTTTTTTGAATTGAGAAAAAAACGTGTTATGTAAGATGGTAAATAGACCAATTAGAGTTTATCGCCATAAAAATAATAATTATTATTATATTTTTGTTAAAAAGAAATATAAATTAAGACACTGTGGTGATATCAAATAAGCGTTTTGAACCCGAAAGCATATACGATGGCGTCCCAATAATCTAGAGTAATTTTAAATGCCTTTATAAAAGTTTTTTTTTGTATATTGGAACTACCCAATTTAATTTTTTTTTTCAGCTTCACGCTGCACACACAGCAGGGTAGACAGAGGGAACCTCGGTGTTATGACACTCCGTTTCCCACTTTCTGCCGAATTCTGGAGGTATTGCATGTTGAGTGGCAGAACTCAACGCCGCGCTTTGCCTCGACACCAGAGCGGAGAAAAATGGAAACGTAAACGTAAAGAAACATTTCACTTCCTCGAGTGGGAATCGAACCCACAACCGTCGCGTTCACGGGCACGACGACTTGTGCCTCTGCGCCACGACGGACTCAATTTAAAAATTAAGTAGAATATAAGTATTAATACGGGGCCAGTCGTGGCGCAGGTGTGCAGGGACACAAGAGAGCTGCTGTAAACGCGAAAGGTTGTGGAATCAATTCCTAATCGCTCTGGTAACGAGGTAATGCTTCCAGAAATCGATAGAAAGCGGTGAACGGAATCGGATGTCTTAATGGGATCTGAGTGTCTTAACACTGAGTTCCAAGTTCCCCCTGCGTACCATGTTATATTATGTGGGGGGTTTTGCGTGACGCTAAAAAACACTGAAGCAGCCAATAGCGGAACTCAACGCCGCGCTTTGCGAATTATCAGAACGAAAAAATGAAAATATTAAAAATTTCATTTTCTCAAAATTAGAATTGAATTTACAACCTGTCACGTCTACAGTCACAAGTTTGTGCCATTGCGCCAGGGCTGATCTCGGTTCCAGCATACTAATAGATACACTATAATATTCTATATTAAATCAATTACTTAAGATATGATATTCGATTCATAGATAAATAATATATCACCAAACAGTATTACGACTGACAATCCCGAAATTCTTTGATAATATGTAGACACGCATGTATATGAATCAAGGCATGATAAAATTATAGGTTCATATGAGTCAACCTATTTTTTAAATATCACTATCAGGATGTTGAAGAGTGATTTCCTGGAGGAGTTTGGTCTTTGGCCTTAAACAGATATGTTCATTTTAAAATTTTTAACATTTTGTAAATTTTTTTTAAATTTTTAAGGGTAATTATTTGTTAGTAGAAAGTTTGAAGTGGGCACGATCCTAGTGACAAATGAGACCAATTTAATTATATTCGGTCACTATTCACTATATTTTATTGGACATAAATTATAAGATTTTTTTGTTTATTTCTTTATTTTTGTATCGTTTAATTATAATACATTTCATTTGTTATTGTTTCCAAACAAATTTTAAAGGACTATGGAAGAGCGGGGCCTCCTGTTACAAGTACTAGTGTCACACTAGTTACTTACTAGGTTGGTCTCATTACTTTCTATGTAGTTAAATAGTATGTGGAATTGAAATAAATATATTTTTATAAATATATGTTTTTTTATTTTTTATTTAAGTCAACTTGAATATAGCTCAATTTATTTTTATATCACATTACGCTTAAAATGTAACACTGTTCAGCTAATCTTATCTAAGTATTTCTTCATATTATAATCCTTCAATATATTTTAGATATATAAAATAAAAATATTTATTTAATACATTTAAACTATATTCAAGACGTACCATACATATATATCTACATTGGTATATTTGTGTTAATGTTGTATTTACATAAATCTTTAATAATGTAGAGTTACTCCGTCTGGTATATAAACTATATTCCTGTAAAGTTTCATCTGAGACCCTTTAGTGCTTGTGCGTAAAAATATTTTTAGTATCAATAGGTAAAAAGTAAGAACATAAAATTTAATTTATTACAAAACCGTCTTGAACTAAGAGTAAAGGTTTCTATTTTGGTCCATGACAGTCTAGCTGTACTACGTGCGTACTGGAACTGAGTGTTAATTAACTATAACAGGTAATAAACGATTTTATTTACGGTGCTCCGGCGCACGCCCGTGACCTACGATACGTCGGGCCAGGTTGACGTTTGTACGCATTTTGATTGTTCTTTCAGCTCTACATCATCAGCCAGGTCTTGTTCACATTACCGATTCATATTAAGAAACAACGGCGACCGGCGGCTCCAAACGGGACATTGTTAGGTTGCTGTCGGTTTTTTGTAGGTGTGATTTTCTTAGGGTGGCTTTCGTTTTTTACGAGTGTCTTCCGTTTTTTTTCTCAGCAATTTTATAGAGCTTTCATTATTTTAGGATCGTTTTAATTGTTCTCAACATCTGAGATTTTTTTTACGTATAATTGATACTTTTTTTTTAATGTCATACTTCCGTTTTTGCAAAATAGTGTAAGTACGGCGATTATGGCGATGGAACTTGTTTCGACAACGAAATAAATTTAAATGACATTCCGAAAAAATGGTACTTTTTATATTTTGATAGTATATTACGATGTCACGGAACATTGGCATATGTACCGGGACACACAAGGGAAAAACGGGACAGTCTCATTCGAAACGGGACGTCTGGTCACGTTACGCTTACAATGCTTTGTGCAGCAGTATCTGTATCTTGTCTAAACATGTCGCGACTTCGCCCTTGAGGCTTCGCCCGCTTAAGCTATTGAATTATTTGTTTAATACACTGAATTACGTTCATGTTTTGATACGTATATAATATATGTTTGCAGTGGACATAAGATTTCAAATTTTCTTTTAACTTTTCCTCAGTGTTTTTCCGCGTCCAGCGACGGGATTATTTAATATGGGGATCGACGATAACGAGCGTGGAGTGCAGATCTCCGGTCGGTCAGTCACGAATTTTCGAGGCATTACGTGGTTACAATCACATATCCTCAACTTTTATCTTTATATATTATATATTAATATATTAAATTTATATAATATTTTTTTTGTTTCATAGATACCTACCAATTTAAGTTATTACAACGGATGCGAAGACAGCATATTTTAAGCAGTGTCTAGATTCTTAAGGTCAGGATATAAGTAAGAATATCTTTCAAATAACAACGAAAATTCTGAAACCCAATAAACTATTTTCTCAAATCAATAAATAGTACACTACTATAAATAAAAATCATATTGACGAAAGAAATATTAAAAGTTTAAAAAAAATAAAATGTCAAATGAAAAAAATCGTTACACATATACTACAAGATACATATATGTAAGCAATATTTAAAGCTATTCATATGATACAATTAATGTATAATAATAAAATGATATGTTCTATTGAGTAATCACACAAACTTTATATAATTTCACAAAAATAAACAATCATATGCCATTTCTTCGAGTGGGAATCGAACCCGCAACCTGTCTTGCACCTGATGGTAAGTGATCACCGCTGCCCACGACCCCGCGCAACACCAGAGGAGCTAAAGGTGCGTTGCAGGCCTATAAGGTGAAAATGTTTAATTATGATATAATATGACATACAATTTAAAAAATAATAATGATACTTAATCATAATTATTAAATAAGTAGTGCAACTAGATGTGGACCTAGCTACATATAATTATTAAGGAAAATGGTTTCAAAAACACTCCTACATCTCATGATGCAGTTGACATCGCCTTTTTGTACCTATTTTTATCCTGTTATACACGTAGTTGTAGATACTTACACTACTTAGTTACATAGACTTGCATTATTTTCATATAGTTTTATAATTTAAGATGAACAAACATGACCTTTGCAGGAGCAAAGATTGTAGATAGTCGGTTTTCCCACAAAAACCTTGCTCCAAAATGTGCTCCAGTCTCTATTGTCATCAGAAACTGGTGCTTGATCGCGTGCACTCTTATGCCTACGAGACGACGAAGAATAGGAAGATGATCGTTTTCTATATTTTCTCGTAACCATTTTAGATTTCCTTACTGACGGTGTGGACGTGGCCATTGGCCATCCGTATGAAATAATAGCTTCACCTATCTCCGTCGGTTGAATATCAATCTGATCTGATGTGGACATGTCGTGCTGCAGTAATGACCCTATGGAGGCAGAATGATGGGCCTGTCTCATAATTTCTGGAGAAAATGGACGATACGTCTCACTGCTAATCCTGCGACTTGCACCTAAAAATATTTTAAAAATGTATAATTTTTTTTATTACAGCACTTGTTACGGTTGTACAACACGATGGCCAGTTATTTGATAATTTTTATTATATTGATTTACAACCATAGGCCGACGTGGCGCAGCGGCACGAGGGTGTGACTGTAACGCGACGAGTGTGTCATTCTTTTGCTTTTAATATTTATAAAATAAGATTTTTTCAGTTGTCATAGAAAAATATTCTGTTTTCAAAAACAAAATAAAAGATAATCTTATTATATATATAATGAAACAGTAAAAATATTTTGTCTGTACATCGGGCGAAGACGCGGGTGGGCCGCTAGTATATAATATATTTTTACAATTCAGTATTAAAAGATTTTTCAATTCACTCTACAAAAATATTTCATCTAGTTATCCATAATAGCCGAGCGTATTGATTTGATACTTTGCAAGGCTATGAAATTTTCTTTACAATACATATAACAGCGGAACTAGTGACGACATTCAACCAACGAGAAAATATGACTTTTTAAACTTAACATTTATTGCTGAAGTCAAAGTAAAATAAATAAAACATGCTAAATTTTAACGACAAACAATTTACCACCAGATCACTAAAGCCACTCAAACGACTCAAAAGTCAAACACAGCGGGACTTTTTTTTTTATCAATTTTATACAAATACATATCTAATTATTTGTGAAAATGATACGTTTAAAACAGACTGGAGCGAGCATTGAGATCCCAAGGCGATATATCATTAATAAAATCGTTAACCTTAACCTTAAACACACAGACGTCTTCCCACAATTTCTTAATATCGCGATATATAAAAAAAAACACTGACGTTTTCTGGGATCCTATTGTAAAAGTGCACAATTGAGACATTGAGTTACAGGTGCGTTTAAGCATATTTCTGTTATTAATTATTACTTATATCACAAATATGTGACAAAATACACATATAAATAACATTTAAATATATATATGGAGATGTAATTTTCAATATATTAATTTCTTTCCTCTGCTAAGTCTATTCGTCAAGCCATCGATATGAGGTCTCCGATGTAATTGGGGGACAATGTTGATACCGAGACATATCGTAGAATCCACAGGATCCACGAGTTCTCATTATTAACGTTGTACCAATGTACTATTTTCGAGAAGGCATTGTTCACATCGTCATATCCGATTTGTCTTCTTTTTATTTAAAAATCAATAAAGTGTCATCAGCAAACAACACTATCTCATGGGTCTTTTCAACCGGATACGGTAACTCATATATATATGTATTAAAAAAAGAAAAAGACAAAAAATAGGCCCCCATGGGGGTCCCACACGTGGTGATTACTGACTCAGGATAGATCTTGCCATTCAGATCAACCCAACTATGTCAAAAATCTTTGATAATGCGTTTTCGAAGATCAGCCGAGATTGCTCGCTACCTATGTACTGTATGTACTGTTGACAAGAATGAATATACTTCAGTCATTGAATACCCCAAAACATTATCATATTGACACACGTGATTCGAAATGTAATCGATATTCGGTAACAGACATATTTGGTAGAGATATGGGTAAGATAAGATACAGGTGTGGTGAGGAACGTGTATATTTGACAAAATGATTCACTCATTCATACGATAGGCTCATTTAAAAAACGCTTTTTTTTTCTCTTGCACATGTATATTATAAGATCTTAAATATAAAATTTACACGTTTCTTTCCACTTGTGTGGTAGAGGAAAAATATTCTTAAATTTTTTAAAAGCATGACGGGACGACGTCTCAATAATAGTATGTAGCCTTTAATTTAGATGTTAGGTGATATATATTTCTAAATGTGTGACAAAGACCAAAAACGTTAAGAGAGTGACTGATCACTCAGTAACTTCTATCTGATATCTTAAATGACAAAAAAATATTTCAGTATTATATATAATATCAATAAATATTTATGTGATATATTTTTTAGATTTACGCTACAGCGTAAATCCCGCACATGTAGAGTGGGGAATATATAATATTGAAAACTGCTTTTAAATTGGTTACGCCGTTTTTGAGATAAGCGTAAACAAGCACACAGACAAACAGACACAAATCTTTAAAATTAAATTGTATAATGTTACATGCCCCCAAGTGGGAATCGTGTGGGTACAACGGTCGCGTTTTTACGACGACTGCGCCACGACGGCCACAGCATGATTTTTTTTTCTGGTAATAACTTAAATACAGATATAGATACGAATCTGATGGTCTAATTACGATATCTTATTCCAATTTTTCATCAAAATTAATTAAGACAGACGTTTTACTTTTGCAATATACTTATGCCTGAAGACATCACTCTTCCACTATAAGCTTATAGGGTAAGTTTTCTGTAATTAGAATTTGTATTGAAATATTTTTTTAAAAAAAATTTTCAAAATTATAGTATTAAAAGTAAAACATACTGTATATCTGTACATACATAAGTGAGATATCTTTATTGAGCAGGCTGAGCGGCCTTGAAATAATTACGAGCGTGGGAGAGTGCCGCAGAAAATTTATAAAAATCTCTACGTACGATTTTTAATACGTGCGACCGTATCGTTTGTGTTCATATAATGTCTATTTGATTGTTATGTTACCAACAATCGTAAACTCATCTACTATAGCGAGAAAATGTATAAAAAATATAAATACAGTGAGTGCCGCTTCCATTCCTGACTTTTCATTATTAAAAGTTAGGGGCATAATATTTTTTCTCACATGATATCTTTCATGTACAAATAACGACCAGGTATACTTTTATTATGTATACATATAGATCAGCGTTGCCAGACATCTCAATTTTTAACCCAAAATTCAAGTATACAAAACGGGACAGACATGGTGCAGCTTTTCGTGTATTTTTCCAAACACTTCGTTCTTTTTTTATGATTTTATTTTTTATAAGTTAAGTTAACAACTCCAGATATATGAATTCCGCTTTTCCCCTAATTCTTGACTTAAATACAAACTGTGCGAGAACGATTGCAACTACACACAACACTTATTAACTAAATGGAACACCTCGGCCGTAAATCCGGATAATTACAGCCATCAATACGAGGCGAACACGCAAACCTAATATTTTAAGATGAGTAAGTCCAATCCATGGCGGAAAATATTTTAAGATAATTAAAAATATACATAAATATACATTAAACATATATATATATATATTCAATTGAAAAAAATCTAACATGAAAAGTTATAATATCTGTTTGATTTTTATCGACGAACGAAGCGTCTAAAGAGTTTTCTACGAGTTCTATAACGTTGACCCACATATGAAAATCAAGTAAGACCATCGTGCCGCTATGGAACGCATCTACTTAACGCGATCGTTATGGGTTCGATCCCCACTAAGGGGAATGAACTACTCATTCATTCATTCCCCTTAGTGGAGAATTGGAGGCATCATTTGAATTCAGGAAGCGGTGAACAAGGATAAAAGATAGAAAACGTAAAACATAAAACTGAAAAAACCTCATAGTAGGTTAACTGTGATATAATGTTTAGTTAAAATAACTTCTACCTATATATATCTATAGCACCTGAAATTTTCAATAAAGAATAGATTTTTTTTATTCATTCAATTCTATAATCATAAAATACGGCAATGACACGTCAGTTGCTACGCGGCTACGCGCTACGGATGGAATACGATTTACAATGACCACGTAGCATCAGAACTGTCTTTCATATCAAAATAAGTTTACAGTAAGCACTTTTACAGCCAGTGAAAATTTTTCAGATTTTAATTTTAATTACATTTAAGTGTTTTTATTATTATGAAAAAAAATTTTTAACCTTGATCTAGATAGATAAAACAATATTGATTTACATCAACCGACTCGAAAATGTTTCTAAGGAACGACTAAAAACAACATGTCACGAGGGCCTGTTGTCTTGTCTACCGATAATGCCGTCAATATCGGGAAATATATAATTTATTTTTATTACACAATAAAAATATTGTAAGGATAAAATAGCAAAAAGAATATATATATGTGTGTGTGTGTGCGTGTGTGTATGTATATATAATAATATATAATAGGAATAAGATAGGAAGTAATTAAATATATATATTATTACTTCCTTATTTAGTTAAAGTAAAAAATTATTTCATATAGCTAACAACAACTCAGTCATATTCAGAATAAAATCTCAAGCTTGTTAACAAAATAAATAGAATGTAACAGATGTTTATGACTTTTAATACGAAATGTATACGTAAGTTGTAAGTAGTAGTAGCGATATAGTACTTGGATTATATATAGTAGTTAGATATAGACCTTGTGTGTAAAAGTTTACATTTGATGTTCATAAATGAGGTTGTAGTCCTACTGTGTGTGGGTGCGTGTGGGTTCTATTACCACTCGCGGAAATGAAAAATTCAATATTTTTAATATCCCGCTCTAGTAGCGAGTAAAAGCGCGGCATTATCTCAACGTCGTTGAGTACTACTGCCACTTAACGCGCAATGCTTGTAGGTTTTGGGAAAGTAGGGAAAGACAGTATTTTAACGGTAACGGAGTGTCTTAACACTAAGTTCCCATGTTCCCTCTGCCTACCTTGCTATGTGCGGAATACCGTATGAACCTAACAAAAACAATCGTCTTACAAATTATTATTATTATGGTTTCTATACTTTTCCTTACATAAATATTTATTTTACACTCGTTTCCTTACCTAAGTATTTATTTTTCATTCTTCCTATATTATATATATATTTATATAAACCGAAAAACTAAATTGTGTGTATGTGTGTAATTTTTAATAGAAACATAATAAATTCATACTAAAATATAAAAAATTGAAAATTCCTAATTAGCGTACAACATTCTGAAATAGCTTCAAATCTTAATTTACTAGATACATTGGATGCTCTCCAAAACATTAATTCATGATAAATCAATATAATAATACCTCCAGTTCCTCTAAAAACGCGACTTCTTCCGAGTCCCACTCGACCTCTTCCTTGGTGATAATCCTGCCGTTCTCACTAACACTCCCAGTTAAATTATTATCACTATTTTCTATTTTAAAATCACTCAACATATGATACGCACTGTTGCTATGCTCGTATAGTCTCATAGCGTGTGTAATAGTCTTCCCTTTGTACTTTTTTAGGGTGTTCACACCCCCCGGATGGTCCCTCAAAAACTTTTTCAAATCATAGTCCTCGCCCGCGAATCTTACGGGGAACGCCATGTCTGGCGCGTGATACTGGTGACCAGGCGCGGCGTAGACTGACCTACGAGGGCCGAGAGCGTTTACTTTACGTTATCAAATATGTGATATGAGTATATGTTAATGGAAACCATCGGTTCAAGAATGGGGCTACTTGGGAATTGTGCCAGATTTTTGGCGAATCGCTCGCTTCCTTTTTTTGTAAGTAAATCTATCAGAATGTTTATATTTAATATTTTTCAAGGTAAAAAATAGTTAGTTATGATGTATTACATACTACATACGAGTATTAATAGATACAAATAGATATTATAGTTGGTTGTAAGTTACCGTTCGTCGGCCGGCGTGGCGCAGGAGCACAAGGGTGTGACCGTAACACGACGGTTGTGGGTTTGATCCCCCCACTCAAAGGAATGAATTATTATTTCTTAATATTTTCATTTCTTCACTCTGGCGCCAAGGGAAATACCCGACGTTGAGTTTCGCCACTCAACACGCAATTCCTCGAATATTTCGACTTAAATTGGAGAACGGAGTGTCTTAACACAAGGTTCTTTCTACTCTACTGTACGGGGGGTACAGCGTAAAGCTGATTTAAGTTATGTAAAAATGAAAATTGTTATTTAGTCTTTTTGAAATTAGAAATTTTGAAAACTAAAACATTAATTTAGTCGTGGAAAAATTGTATCTATTTTTATTAACTTTCAATATTTAATAATAATTATTAATTTTTAATAATTATTAATTTTCAATTTCAACTTTTGATTGAGTGTTTTGATTGTTATGTAGAAATAAAGATTTTCCACCTCTACCATTAGAATGATTAAATGTCGTTTACATTACAAAATATGCCTGTGAAATACAGTAGTAATATAATATATATTACTATAAAACATCTGTAAAATATTATAACATATTTCATATATATATACTTTATATATCGTCGCATTGGTCCTCGTTCATTTAAAAGATGTCAGCTTGTGCAACCTAACGCCGCCGTCTTGTTTATTATATACGAGTTTCGTGGTCCAGTGAGACATCTGACTGTAACAGCGATGGTTGTGGGTCCGATTCCCACTCGAAAAACCTCAATGTAGAGTTCCGCCACTCACGCATGGGCGTGGGGAACGGAGTGTCTTAATACGTACTTCACACTATCTAGCCTGCTGTATTATATACATATATAACACAGCTTGAAGCTAAAAAAAGTATATACTACTTTCAATACTGCATTTCAAAAAAAATACAATATAATTTTTACAATTTTTAAAGTATTCTGGAATTTTCAAAAAACATGTATATGTAATATATTCTCTTGTTGTTAAATTAACAATTGCTCTAATTATTAATTAGACACTATAGTGTCCTTGTAATTCAAGAGTAGACCGCCAACCTATGATTTCGCTCTCATACTCGCTGGCCGCTCATTATTTATTTTGTTACACGTATATAATATATAAAGACAATGAAATATAAAATTTAAATAAAAACTACAGCCATTGTGTTTGTCCAACTATACAACGAATAAATGAAGTACTTACTATTTGAGCATTAAGCTTTTTATTTGTTCATTTTTTTTTTATTTGTTTATTTATTCACCAGGAGGTATAAGAATACAGATAAAATGAAACCGCAGATATATTACGATATATTTTTAAAATGATATTCAATAAGAACTGGTTAAAATGAAAAACGTAGGATTTATTAATGTGTAAATTAATGACAGAATTGTAATAAATTATGTCTCGATTGGCGTTCTAAAGCAATGACTGCATGACATCCCACCAAACCGCTAACTGATATAGCTTATAATTAAATGGAAAGAAAAAAGGAAAAGGTTATATAACTCGAACAAGATACGATCCATAAAACAATAGACCTAATTTAACAAATACTCTCATAGAGCTACAATATTATAATTTTTTAATGAAAAAAAAAAGAAAAATCTTTCTGATGACAAAAACATTGTTGTAAAATTACTTTTACAACAATGTAATTTACGGTTACAACTTAAAAAAAATAAATATGTATATTTTATTTAAATTAATAGCAATATTGTAAATACACCAGGTGCCGCATACGCTTACCAGTAGTCTATTTAAGTAAAGCGCGTTGTCTGCTTCCGCCACCAGGATATTCAGGATTTTATTTTCAGCTTCACACTGTATCCCGCATATAGCAGGGTAGCCAGAGGAAGCAGTGTTAACACACGCTACTTCTTCTGTTCTGCAGTTCAGTTGCGAAACTCTACGCTGTGGTTTGCCTCAACACCAAAGTAAAGAAATTAAAATATTTCATTTCCTTGAATGGGAGCCGACTCGTTCACCGTCACAAACTTATAAACAAACTTATATATATATATATACACACATAATATTATACCATTGACATAATAAACTTTTTTCTTTCTATGTATTGCATAAGTGAACACTGATGTTAGCATACAGCACTCAAATCGTTCCAGTTCCAACCTTCTTTGTAATACAGATTATACAGTGAACTTTTTTCTTGAATTATTAATATTCATGCATTGCATTCGTCGAGTCGCTAAGTGTTATAGAGAGATCAATAGACGTACCTTGACACCATACTGCATGTCGTGAAAATTTCTCATCCGATGTGTTATTACGGAAACGTCGGTACGATAGTGACACTACAGACAGACACTATTTATTCATCTATTTTGTGGAACTTATTTTTAAATTTATATATATATATATATATATATATATAAATGTGACGGAGAAGACACGGAGTAGGTGTTAAAAATAAGCGAGTAGAACATCCGACCATGTCCTGGTCTTTGGTTCTGCTCATATATATAAACATAAATACTTTTTAAGGTACTTTCAAATAACTGAAAGCGTAATTATCTGAACGATTTCTAAATCCTATGTGACCCTATTCTAACCGTGTGATCCCGGCCTAGAATAGGATCACCCTGGTACTGTCGGTATCGTAAGTGGCGACTAAAGTACGTGTGGTGGAGTCACGTCGCCAGTAATGGCAACACGCATGGGCAGACTCCATCGGATTAATACCACCCCCGGCATTTAAAACCGGCGTGAAGTAGTGGCTCTTGCCACTGCGTTTGGCATTAAGTAATACCGGTCCCCGGCGCCCAACATCCTCCACCTTAAAGGCCGGCAACGCACCTGTAGCTCCTCTGGTGTTGCATGGGATCCCTTACCTTCAGGTGACCCGGACGCTCGTTTGCCTTGTCCTCTCCGATAAAAAAAAAAGTAAACCTGATACCGAGAATCCAAGAAGTAACGTATATTTTAGCTGACAAAGAAATATTTAATAGACTAGATCTGTGTAGAGCTTTCCATAATGTGTCCCGAGGACGTAAAGAAACGTGCTGTAATATTACCATGGTCTTTAATGGTCTTTAACGCAAGCCTTTTGGTCTTTATAACAGTGCACAAACATGAAACACGTTTCATTGTAAATGAAATTTATTACAAATATTTGAAATATTAAGCGTCGATGAAATAAGTTGAAAACAAACGCTTAAAAGTATTTACAGCATAAATTTGTGTATGTTAATGGTATACTATGATTGAAAATTGGCAATAATTCTATTAAGGAGAAAATAAAGAAAGACAACGTCATTAACTAGACAACCATGAATCACCTACAAAACCTACAATATTATACGGCAGGACTGCGTGTTGTTATCGCAGCTATGGTGATTGCATTTACCTATTTCTTGTCTTCTCTTGTTTATATACCAAAATAAAGATCTCGGCGGCATATATTTAAATCAATAATAATTAGCTTCACGCTGTATCCCGCGTACTTCAGGGTAGGTAGAGGTAACGTAGTGTTAAGACAATCTTTTGCCTATTTTTCGCCGAATCTGCACGCACTGCGTTTTGAGTGGCGAAAGTCAACGGTTTTTTTGTAGTTCCATTTTCTCGAGTGGGAACTACGACTTGTTTCTATACTTGTTTCTATGTTTCATATATTTTACAATAGTTATTATTATCCTTAAGACGAGGCAAATGATTAGAAATGGATAATAATTTAAACGTAGTGGAAATGCGAGCTTCTCGGAAACCGGCTACGGTAAACATTTTTACATATTTCTATTTTCCTTGTAAGGCTATAATAATTCTTTAAAAAAATTTTCATTACCAGCAATAAAATCGCAAAAAGGAGGTGACCGTGACTTGAGGATTCCCGTGACTTGGTCCAGATCATCCGTCCACACTGGTCTTTGGTTACGTTTAAATTAAGCTTAAATTTTATATGACGATTTTTTTTGTATTATCTTACTTAGCTTCTCGCTTTATCTCTAGCGGGGTAATCAGAGGGAACGGACGCAGCGAACCCAAATACTTACACCACTTCATTCACTTGTTCTAATATGCTTCTATTATTTTTTTCCGGCTTCACGCTATATCCCGCATGTAGCACGCAGAGGAAGTCTAGAGTTAAGACACTCTGCTCCCCACTCTCCGCTAAATTCTTGAAGCATTGCATTTTGAGTGGCGGAACTTAACGCCTAAACACCAAATAAAAAAGAAAATATTAAATATATTAATTCTTCGAGTGGAATTCGAATCCACAATCTTTGTATTCACACGTTGGTGCCCCTGCGCTACGACTGGCCTCCTTTCTTGAAGTTAAGTTCTTGAAGTAAAAAAAATCGATATATCTCGATTGTCGTTTACTGATACCACTACTATACACATATAGCCCGTAAAAACTTTATTATAGCACATTGAATACTATGGACATGCATGAGCTCACATTCATAATTCAAATCTAATATGTTATTATATATATATATATATAATAACATATTTTTTCCTACAATTTTTTCCTACAGTCACCAACATTTTATTTTTTTCCGTTTTGTAATAGAAAGCCAACTTGCTGGTATCCAAGGCCGTAAATATATTAATACACTGTCTAAATGTCAACTGCAAATTGAAATTGCTTATTGAAGATATTGACTATTGTACTTGTAGCTTTACTAACTCGCAATTTGTATTTATGTTATGTATTGCTTCTCTGTTTATCTTGTGTGATTATATCAATATTACCTTATTCAATTTGCCAGCCTACATTTAAAAATTGTTTTCTTTTATTTGTTTTCAGTATAGGGCAATATGTCAATCTACTTATTAAAGAAATAAATCGAAGGTTGGAATTCTTAGAAACTCTGTACAGAGACTAAAATCGCATTTAAAGTGAATATATGGTTGATGAAACTCTTAATGATGTTGTAGGGCTAGGGATCTTGTGCTGTGCATTATTGTTATTTTAGAAGATAATGCTGATTTTACACGTTTTGCACTTAAAGCAAAAGAAATTCTTTGTAAATTGAGATTGAATTCACTATCAGCTTACGATTTGAGATGTTTTGCCAAATAATTACTTAGACACATACGAAAACTAGAGTTTAAGTCCATCTTTATTAAATCCTTTGGCAAAACTTTGCCAACTTCTAGTATTAAAAAGTGTAATATTTGCTCTGCTTGTAATGATAATTGCTTATTCTTATTTATAAGTGTATTTCAAGCATTGTTTGCTGTTCATGGCACAGAAGCAAGAAGAGTTAAAATAAGGATATATATTCATATCCTGTAGCAAATGAAGAAAATACTTGGAATTGCTATTGATGAATCAATAATGAATTTAATGAATCAATACATATTTAATGAATCAATGCATATTTAGAAAACTTAAGACAAGATCCTTTCCACCATGCATTTTTATCTTACATGACCATTTAAAAAAAAAACATTGACTTTGCCATAACAGATTTATTTATAGTCTTTGTTTGAAAGATACTGGTATGCCTATAGATCAAGCAATAACATTTTGGAAAGTGGAATATGAAAAAGTTTCACATGGAAACAACAACATACTTGTCACCATTGGCAAGAAGATGAAAAGATACTTGTATATGGCATCTTTATGCTTTTAGCTTTTTAGCTATATTTTTCAGCTTTAACCTTCCACCTATTAAATACTTTATGTTAGCATCTAGTAATAAATATAATTAAAGATCATTAGATGTTATTTTTATTTAATAAAACATTGTCCTGGAATTTCCTTTTAACTATTAAAGAATGTTACATTTAAAAGTTGTAACAGTCACAACTAGGCACAGATGTCTGATGGTCAATGTGTTGGTTGTGGGTTTGATGCCCATGTACTTGAATGATTATAACTCACTTATTGCAATTCATTGCACTGCTAAGATAAAGTGTGTCAATGAGCAGTCATTCCAGATTCAAGTCCCATTTTATACAAAAAGTAAAAAATTAGGTCTCTGCCTTCTTTGCAGAAATAAGCATGTGTCTGAAAAAATTATACATTTATATTTTTGTCAATGTATAGATCCAAATTTGTTAAATTTAAATGTGCAAGAACTGTTTCGTCTATAATTTTAGTTAAAATTACTATAATAATACTTCTAAATAAAAAAAATTCAATGAAAAAGCCTCAATTTTATTATTATGTATATATGAATTTTTCAATTTAAAGTTACTGACAACTTGTTAAAATATTATTTGTAGAGTAATATTTATTATTCATAAATTAATAATTGAATAATAGTGTTATATATTATTTTAAATCAAGCCTTCTAATTTATTGTTAATAAAGGCATTTTTAAAATTAAAGATGGGAAAATTAACATATCTTAATATTGTAATAATTATATTAAATGCTCGATCAACAGTGAAATATTCTTTAGAATATAGATAATAACAATTTTAAAAACAAGGCAACTTGAATTAGTGAAAGTAAATAGATTTATAACAAATTTTCATATATTTCACCGCAATCTAAGTAACAACCGCACGTATACCTTGTGTAATTATCTTAACTATATAGTTAACAAAATCATAGTAATTGCAAAATTTTTAATCAACATTTAATTAAATATTTTTCCATATTCGCTACCGTACCCATTTTATTTATTCGATTTTATAAAATGTCAAATTCAGAATAAAAATAAAATCATGCAATGGCATCCCTAGCAAGCAAATGTCAAAAAAAGAAGCTTGTGATTTGATTAGTTGTTTGTTCTATTATTCCTACCAAACCCTGATTGAATCAGAACTGTTTACTTAATTATTTCACTTACACGTTCTTACTGTTCATGTGTATCATATTTCATGTTATGTAGTGCTTATTTTGTGCGGACTATTACATTTTTAATATTCGTTGTTTGGTCGACGATCTGTCATGTACTTATATTGGAGAATTCCTAAATAGACTTTTGATGTGTATAAAAATAACATTGGATTCTCGTGAGCAGTCGGGCGGCGGTGCTTAATCCCGCCTACAGCCCTTCAACGATGGCTTCTAAGATATTATTGCTTACGTCTCTGATAGTACTAGGTAAGTAGCATACCAAGCCAACATTAATCTTCCGACCGATTATTCAATTGATACACTAGAATCACAAATCAGATTATGGAGCATGCAATTTTAATAAGGAGGCTTTATTTAGTTGTCTATCAAATGTAGGTTAACATAAGTTGTGGAAATAACTTGCTTAAGAATTGTATTGTAGTAGTTTGCTATAAATGCTATGAATTTATTTTTAAAACATCTTCATTTTATTAGCATTACTAACTTTACATTGAGAATATGTATAATTGTTTTAATTTGAAACAAAAACATGTATCATTTGCTTTTTATATCAACTCAAATATGTTTATACTTTTTATATAAGTAGGGCATATTTTTTCATACAGCTGCAATTATAGTAATACTTTGATTTTTGCAAATGTTATTGGATACTTTTGTTGACTATGTTAGATTTAGTCACTTCCCATAATCACTATAAATTAAATATAATTAATAAATTAACATAACATCTCGTGTTAATATGTAAATTAACAAATATTTTGTATGTATAAATAGGAAAAAATGTGAAGTAAACATTTTTTATATGTACGAGAAAAACTCTATATTGCTAACCAAAGTTTTTAAATAATCTTTCCGCATATATTGAAATATTTAAATAAAAAAAATACAATTATGTTATAAATATACATTTTTCTTAAAAAACAAACTTTCACTTTGTATCCCACATGCAACACGGTAGGCAGAGGAGATGATGTATTAAGACACTCCATTCCTCATTTTCTGCCGATTTCTGAAGGCAATGTGTGTTGAGTGGCAAGACTCAATGAGAGTAACGAAATAAAAAAATTAAATGAATATTTAATTTCTTCAGGTGGGGATCACACCCACGACCAATCCCATTTACAGTCACACACAAGTGACTACTCCACAACTGCCCTCAATTTTTCCTCTTGATTTTTCTTACAGTTGTGTTTTATTAAGAGCCAAATATAAAATTAACTTTATATTTTAGGCTCCCATAGAACAGCAAATGGGGCTCCACCAACTGATGAAAATTTACCTCCAAGACCTAAAGAGGGACGTATTGAAACTCGATATTGTGAATTCTTTAACAGTAGTGTTTCTTTATGTGAAGAGACAGAAAATTCCACATGCCCACCAAGGACAGTTATTAAAGATGCATGCTTGCCAACTGAGCCAGATAAAAGCAACCACTGCTTTGTAGTGTGGCACTATGATAATATAACTAATACAGCAACAGTTAAAGTGAAGGGATGTTTTTTAGACACAGTGGCATGTAATGACAGAGTCTCGTCATGTAGACAGCATAACGTGAAACTACCATTACTCCATTGCTGCTGTGAAGGGGACATGTGCAACGAAAACGCAACTTTCCCAGGCTTGGAAGCTGGTACAGCTTCCCCAACGGAACTACCACCTGCACGTATACCAGCGTCGTCTTTACCGACAACTGAAGATGATACTACAGCAGTTATAGCGTATACATTAACACCATTGTTTTTGCTATTCGCTGTACTGGTGGGATGCTATCTTTTATACAGAAAACGTAAAGGAAGTTCGTTTGCTGAACTAGGTAGTGGTGAGGCATCATTATCGAGGCCTCCGTCTGCTGGTGCAGGCATGGACGGTGAATCGGGAGGTCTTCTCAATCAAATAACTTTATGTGAAGTACGGGCTCGTGGCAGATTTGGCGCGGTATGGCGTGCTAAGTTGGGACAGCGTGATGTTGCTGTCAAAGTGTTTCCGTTACAGGATAAGCAGTCTTGGTTGGCCGAACAGGAAATATACAGACTGCCGAGAATGGACCATCCTGACATACTGCATTATATAGGCGTTGATAAGAAAGGCGACAATTTGCAAGCGGAGTATTGGCTCATCACCGCTTATCATGAGAAGGTATGTGTTGTGTTGTAATGATTATAATGTTTTGGGCGTATCGTATGTCATCCCGTTGCAAACATTTAATATTTGCTAATATAAAAATTATGCAGACGAATAGTTATATATATATATATAGCTATATATATTAATTAATATTAACTAAAACTATTTTTTCTTTATGGTGTTATTATTCTGTGTTTAAATCTTGATCTGACAGTAATTGGATCCAAATATATTATTCTCTGTTAAATATAATAGTAAGCCTCCAACTACCTTGTATTTTTTTATTTTATTTTTTTTTTATTGTATTATATCATTTAACTGTCATTACATTGCAATTGCTACAAATATATATTTTTTATTATTATTAAATGTTACTTACTTTATACTTTAAATTCAGAGTCATACATGTATAGAAACATGCAATTTTTTATTTCAAAAATTACTTTTTTTAAAAAAAACTATTATTCTTTGGCTATAATATAAAAATAAGATTAAGCGATTTTAGTGTTTCTAATCTTTTATGAATGAAAAAATATTAATTTCCAAATATAGTAAGGCTATTATACAGGTGCTTATGTGTTTGGCCAACTTTTGATTTGATTGCCATATCTAGATCAGCGGGCCAGTTAAATATAACATTTTAATGATTGAAGGTTCTTATAGAATAGCTGAACTAAATGCTAACAATTTTAGTTTTATAGAATTATTTATAGCTCCCGCTGTTACCTCAAACTGCGGACAAGACACTTTGTCGCTGCACTTTGTCTCAATTGGAACAAGGGAAATCAATCATACACTTCATGCATGCATAAATAATAAACTAATGTAATTTGACAATTAAATATTTCTTGAAAGTGCTTACTAATGAGACTGTCGGGCGTAGAGGTACAAGCGTGCAACGACGGTTGTTCGTTCGATTCTCAGTCGGGGGGGGATTGAATATTGTAATTACCTCGCACACACAATGCCTCAAGAATTCGTCGCTAGGCTGGGAACCTAGATATCTTAATAGAAAAAATTATTTATGCTAACCCAGCATAAAGAATTTTTTTTGATGTTATTGTTTGATATATATCGTGAAACTGATAAAAAAAATGCTAATGTTGAATTATTATACTCATAATAATATAAAAATATTTCAAAAAAACTACTGCATTAAATAAAAAAATATATATTTATGAGAACTTTTATAAGCAATTTTACGCTTTTTTCTGTCTAGCAGAGTTAAGATATTGTTTCCCATTTTCCTTCGAATTTTCGAGACATTGCATGTGGAGTGGCGGTGCTCAACGCTGCGATTAGTCTATCAAAGCAAAAAAACTAAATTATTATCATTAGATGGACCCACCTGGGTGGGATGTGGAATGGAACCGATGTCAAATTCATTTCTTCATTCGCGTAGTTCGTAATTTTAAATTAAATATTTACTTTTTTACTTAATTTTATTTTCATAAATTAAGCGAATGTCGACATATGTTAGAAACAAAAACACATTTGATCATTTCAGGGCTCTCTCTGTGACTACCTAAAAAGCCACACTTTGACATGGCCTGAAGCGTGGCGTGTCGCCGCGTGCGTGGCCCGTGGCCTGGCCCATTTACACGAAGAAGATGGCGGCAAGCCAGCTATCGCGCATCGCGACTTCAAATCCAAGAATGTCCTACTAAAGGCGGATTTAAGCGCTTGTATAGCCGACTTCGGTCTCGCTTTAGTGTTCGAATCTGGACACGGCTGTGGAGACGCTCACGGGCAAGTTGGCACACGACGATATATGGCCCCGGAAGTTTTGGATGGCGCCATTAATTTTACCAAAGACGCGTTTTTGAGAATAGATATGTATGCGTGTGCATTGGTCCTCTGGGAAATCTCTTCCAGGTAATATTGATATTTGAACTAGTGGTATGTTTTAGCTAGTTATGTGAAAAGAACAAGATTGTTTTTATCATTGAACAAAACAGGATATATAAATATTTTTTAAAAGTTCTATCTATTTTTATATTTTTGTAGCTTTACGGGATACATCCCGTGTATGTCACAGAGAGAACCTAGTGTTGAGTCACTCTGTTCCCCACTTTCTGCTGTTTTTTTTTTAAGGCATTGCATGTTGAGTGGCGGCACAACCGTCGCTTAGAGCCATAGGTTTGTGCCACTGCGCCACGATCAGGAATTCGGCACGTACTTCAAATAAAATTTAAATAACAAATATATTTTATTCAAGATGCAATGATGCCAACATAGAAGTGACGACACAATACCGTCTTCCACTCGAAGAGGAAGTGGGTTCACATCCGGGCTTAGAAGAAATGCAAGAGGCGGTCGTGCTGAGGAAATTGAGGCCGCACATACCGCCACAGTGGAGGGATCACTGTGTAAGTTTATATATTCCACTATGTTATTTATTTATTTATTTTCTTGTTACTTTTTAATACTGGATAATGAGATTTGAAAGAGTGCATGTCCACCATTCACTTCCGTCTTCGAACTCCTATATATTCTAAAATAAATGCTATATGTACTATAAAAATTATTTACAATTGTGTTGACGGCACTTATATGGGATCTACATATAAAAAACAGTTTTAACAAAAAATATAGATTTCAAACAACAAACAAAAAAGTAAAACATTATTTCATACTTTGACATTGTTAAACAAAAATAATAAAAAAAAGATTTATAATTTTGAAGTCAGTGTCAAGGTTAAGTCAAGCTTGCTTGCTAGCTCACCTTACTACAATATCAAATCACTTAGCGTGTTTGTTCTACTTATCACCAACTTCAAAATTATAAAATGTCTTTTTAATTATTTTTGTTTAACAAAGTCAAATTACGGTTTCTTTAATGTAAAATTATTATTAACTTTTATTATTTATTCTTTACTTACTTATTACTTACTTTTATTATTATACTATATTTTACTAAAAACAATCTTGTTCTTTTCACATAACTATCTAAAATATACCACTAGTTCAAATATCAATATTACCTGGAAGAGATTTCTCAGAGGACCAATGCACATGCATACATATTTGAAGTCGGTTTTTACGTTCGTATTTACCATCACGCGTTTGCACCCCTGCGCCACGCTTGGCCTCTCCATGACTGTAAAGAGAAAAATATAGACATTTACCAAGAGAATATATTCCAGGGCCTCTCAGTACTCTGCGACACAATGGAAGAATGCTGGGACCATGATGCCGAGGCGCGCCTTTCGGCCTCGTGCGTGCTCGAGCGCATAGAGGCGCAGCGCCCATCCCTCCTCGTCCCGCCCCCCGCGCCTCCCACCCCTGATACCGCCCCCCTGCTCATACACGAGCTGGATGCCTGCTGACCGAGGGGGGACCTGCCTCTTATACTGCTGTGAGTCATACGCCGTAGGCACAGTACGGTCGGTGAGTTGTGCCCACCTCCAAGCTGTAGTCAGGCTGTCTTACTTTAGAACGGCCGCTACTCGTCGGTTGTACTGTAGTTGGAAGAGGTTTGTTTGTTTTTGGTTATGTGGCCACAGAGTCATGTGTCAAAAGTATCGAGAGTTGATCACAGAGTATATAAATGGGAAATGTATTATGTATATTTTTTGCTTAATTTGATATCATTGAAAGTCTTCTGATATAGTGTTTTTATTTTTGGTCCAATTACTTTGATATTTTCATTTTATTATTTCAATGACAGTGTCTATGGTGTAGGAGAAATACACGTTAATTAAATACAAAACTAATATATGCATAAATATAAGAAACCTCACAGTGTGGTTATTTATGTGATAACTTCATTAATTTTAATGGTACTTTTATTTTTTAAAATTAAAAATATTTTTTTTTATAATTAGACTTCAAAAGTGTTTGTAATGGCCTAATTGAATGAAGACTATTTTATTTAATATCGATTTATTTGATTATAAAAATAATGAAGACGAGAAAGAAATCATAAATAAAACTCTATAATATTGTCAAAACAATCTGCTCTCTCTAACTATATATATGTTATATAGAAATTAACCTGTGTGTCTTCTAAATTGTAGACTGTTTTCTTGGGTAATGTAGGTAAAAAAGTGTCTGCGTATCACTTTTCATGTCATAAGGTTAATGACATGACAAGTAATATGTATATAGTTAGGTCTTACAAATGTGCAAACAATTTTTAGAAGATATATTTTGTCTATATATAATAAATATTTTTTTTAAATAAATAATATGTTTCATATATAATTAATAGAAAAATTTAACTTTATTTTTTTATATGAATTTTAAGTATTGTATATAGTTTATTTTGTAGTTTATTTATTTTCTATTATTTTTTTTGTTTATGCTTCTTGTTATACATACATAGTAAAATTAATATGTTTGTCAATGATAAATTATATATTTTTCATATTTTTATTTAAATGTATATATATTTTTTTAATTAATTTACTAATAGCTTTTTTTTTCAAATGAAATTTAGTTAAAATTTTACAATATATCTGATATATGAATGCACAGGTGGCGTTCCATTGCTGCATAGTACAAATATTATGTCTTTTTGCCATTTATATTTTGTATAAAATAACATCTTTTAAGTATAAAAAAAGTTATTTACTTTTTCAGAAAGTCAAACATAAGTTTTGTATATACATATAAATGTGTGTAAGTTTTTGATAAACCCTCCTTTAATAATAAAAAAATATCTAATATTTCCATTATATTCAGCACATAAGTTGAACGAGAAGTACAATTAGGTTAGAAAGATGAATTACATTATATTATATTATTATCATTTATTCGAGGCCAGTTGTGGCGCAGGGGCCCAAAGAGTGACTGTAAAACCGAATGGTTGTAGATTCAATCCCCACTGAAGGAAATGAAATATTTATTTTCAAATTATATTTCCATTTCTTCGCTCTGATGTCGAGGCAAAAGCGCGGCATTGAGTTCTGCCACTCAACATGCAATGCCCCGGAATTCGACAGAAAGTGGGGAACGTAGTGTCTTCACACTAGGTTCCCTCTGCCAATTCTGCTGTGTGAGCGGGTACAGTGTGAAGCTTATTAAATTTTTTTTTTTCATATATTAAATAATTCTTCTGGTATGGAAGATTGAGATCTAGTGGGTGGTGTATAATTGATTGTAAATGTGACGGTTGTGGGTTCGATTTCCAACCGGGGAATTAATTCCTTGAGTTGACTCTGGTTATAAGTGTATAGTAATAAACAACGCCCATTATCGAGTTGCACCACTCAACACGCAATGTCTTGAAAATTGGGCGGAAAGTGGGGGACGGAGAGTCTTAACACTAGGTATGTTTTCCCTGCTATATGGGAAAATGTTTAAGAAAAAGGGTCACCATAGGGTCATTAGTTTGAGGCCATATTGAGACATTTATTAGTTTTAATATATTAAATTACACATTTTTTTCTGTACATACATATGCAATTTATTATATATAATTTTTCTGGGAGAAAACATGGAATATCTCAGCTAGCGAATTGCTGTTTATAGTAATGGCAAGAGTGTTTGCAAAGAAGCGCATGTTCAATCCTCGCCTGGCTGTAGCATTTCCTATTATGTAAGAAATGTGAGCTTTGGCCACGTAATAAATATCATAAATGCAGTAATCACAATTGATTACTGTCCGGTCGTTGATACGATTCCTGTGCATGCAACAAGTTATGACCTAAAATAAAACGGAGTACGAAAGGAGGGAAGACACTCTTTAATATATCCCTATAGGGATGAATGATGCGTAAATTATCCCTTACAGTCTGACGCAGAGACGTTAATTAGCGTTTATTATATATAATATTAAGTCAGTACAAATGACTCGATCCCAGTTAAACGCTAAATATTGCCTCTGCGTGCGACTGACATTTCCTATAAATGTTAATAAGCGATATGAATAATTTTCTTGATGTTAGTCTTATAAAAGTTTGAGTAGGTCATTAAAATGAACTCCACTTTTACTATATCTTCATAAAATAGGACTTTGCCCCTATTGTCATATCAAATAATATGACATAAGTTAGCTATTAAGTCCAATAATAAGCTTTTCAAACGTAAATTGTTGAATAACTTTTAAACTAATATAATTAATGTGTAATTATAGGAACTATATTTGAAACATTTTAGGTTGCCGCTTAAAAATTTATTTATAATATAACATATGTCAATTTCTTGCAATCGAAAAGAAAGAAAACAACTCCATAAATATATCTTATAAATAAAAAAAAACATAAGGAGAAAATATCATAAATGTTATTTGTAGGTTTTTACAAGTCACTAAATGAAATATTGTTTTATAAATTTTAAAAATTTGTAAATTGAAACACAAGTTAATGATGCGATTATTGTTTCCATACTTATTTAATAGTTGAACAAAAACATCTTAAAACAGGAACCTGCTTATCTTTTGGTTTACTTATAAAAAAAAATTCAAATTGAAAAAAAAAGAACTTGCACTGGATTTTTTTAATTATAAAGGATTTATATAATACTGTCTCGCCATGCATCATTGCATTTATAATTTTTAGTCATAAAAACTTTCGTGGCCATGCGATTATATAATCATTATTTTTTTATTATTATATAAATTTTATTTTAATTTTATATTTCAATTTACTGTTTAGGTTTTAGTTTATAGTTTTATGGGGTATGTTTCCATCCGAAATTAGAGACTGGTAACACAAATATTATTAATATTATAAATTATGCTTATTGGATTTTAGGTAAGCCCCTTTTTGGATAATTTTTTTGTAAATTTGAAATTTTCACGCCACTTTAATTATTTAACGAACAATACTGAACAAAAATAAAAAAATAAGATAATTAAAAAATTAAAATTGACTTAATAAATTTTTTTATTGTTTTTTTTTTATCTATTTTGAAAACAAGTGAAATATTTTTTATAAAAGTACTACTAGTACCAGGTAGCATCGTTCTACACTTAGCAAATAACTATATAAAGACAGGGCCTCAACAGCTTCGCACGCGACGTACATGGACAATTAATGATATATAATTATTGTGATTATATATGCATATATTAAATGAATGGGAATGGCTCTGTTGAAGTAGTATAACTTACATTTCGAACAAGTGTTGTAAAGTGTTTAAGTAAAAATATATTTTCAATTTTCATAGATTACATGAAAAAACAAAATGGCGGAATCTGTTAAATTTTTCTTACGCTTTACTTTATGTTCTATATCTACCATTTGTGATCTATATTTGTAAAAATTCACATGGGAAGCTACGAAACATAAATAAAAGCAACAGATAGTTATATTAATACAAAAATGTTTATGTAAGTTATGCCACTTCACACTAACCGTCTCTAATATCAACAGGAATACGGTTTGTTTTCCTACGCCGAGCATATCACCACACATAGACTAAGTGAGTTGCCAAATGTGTATAGTTAGTGTAAGATAGCGCTAAGATCCTTCTCTAAATGTCAGTTTTAAGTTGTGGACACTAAATTTAATAAATTGTATATTTATATAATACTTTAAATACCTATTTGTCGCTGCTGTCTGATAACTTCCTGCTAATTTAACCGACAGTTATTTTTAATGTGGTATCTTTCAGTTATTTTTAAATGGTGATCAGAAATATTTGTCAGTAACTTAACAAGAACTTAACAGCCTGTAGAAAAATAGGTCTAAGTGGGAAGTTTTTATATTTTATATTCTAGGATTAAAATTAATAGGCCTAATATTAACTAATTGTCACTGACTTATTCTTGTTATTTCTGTAAAATTTTTGCTAGTTGTAAAATTTAAATTATTCTTGTCGGTCCGGCGGTGTCGGTGGGATCGTTTAGCAATTTTTGTCGTGTGCCTATTTGATATGTGAAGCTTTACCGTATTTATTATATTTTTAATTGTTGCTGTTGAATCTATTGTGTTATTTTATATCTATTTTTGTGTGATTCGACACTTCTTTTGAATTGACGTTCAATAAAACTTATGCGATGGAGTCGCTTTATCTATAAAATCAATAAGAAATTTACAAAAGAATAACATTTTTGGACTAATTTTAAATTTTCGATCCGGAAAAAGTGTTGAATTTTTCACGTGATGTGTCCACAGCCTAACATGATTATTGTAAGATATTGTAGGAAAAATGTAGACCGTCTAGTTTAGCTACTTTTAGACGTTTTATGAGATTCTGTCTATAGTCGATAATAAGAGTCGACGACGACAACGACGTCGTTCATTTATTTTTTATTTTTAATTAACAAATAAATGTCTGTTGAAATTTTGATGTACTAAAATATATTTTCTAGACATAATGTGGGGTATTTTTATTTCTTTTAATACCTCTATGTTTTTCTTGGATATGCGAGTAGGTACCTATAAGTCTTTACTGTATTTTTATATTCAAATAATAGTGATTTCTAATATAAATAAGTTAATTAATATTCATGCTACTGGCGTGCGCTGTCTATTGTTCTACTTATCCTAGTATCCCGCAGACAGCTGGGTAAGCATAGGGAAAGGTGTTGACAGTTTCCCATTCCGCCGAATTCCAGAGGCATTGCGTGTTGAAGCGCGGAATCAACGCCGCGCTTTGCCTTGACACCAGAGCGAAGAAAATGAAAATATATATTTTATTTTCTCGAGTGGGAATCTAACCTGTCGTATACAGAGAGTTATTGTCAAAACCACTTTAAATGAAACCAGTTTTCGCTACTCTATAAGTCATATCAAAATAACAGCTAGTTATATCTTGAGTATAAGCTGTAACTAAATAAAATGAACACACATTCTTATTCCAACATTGTTATAATAGTCACCTTATGCTATTTCACGTATAAAAGTTTCATACATAAAGATTACGTTTATAAATAAATTTAAAGCCTAATACAAGTAAAACCAAAGAAATGTTGCTAAAAATGAGAGTGATTATTTTCAAACAAAATAAAATTACCATTCGTCAAAAACGACGCATATACACATAAACCTATTAAAGGCAATGTTCAACGTTGTTGCTTTAGTAGTATTTTTGTAGTAGTGTTTACGTTATTGGTATCTATTCGACATGAACTGCGTCACACTTACTGCAGTATGGATAAACATCGTGACATGAAAAAAAAATTCTACTTCTTCAGGTGTGGGTATGAAATATTTTTTCCCTATATGCTGTTCCCGTTGAAAGGTGTGCAGACGCTTCTACCCTGTATAAAAAAAGCTGAAAATGAAGGTGATAAATAAAAGTAAAATTCAAAATATGGAGTCTTGATTGTTTATTTCGGTTTAGTACAGTCCACGTACAGCAGAGCGCTATGGCAGCTAGGAGGCCCGCCGAGTTTCAACATATTACAACGCAACTTCTATCTACATAACTTACAAAAGTGATATTTAAACACTGTTTCCATATATTTTAATGAAAATAATATTTTATTATATTTTTTATTGAATGAACGAAATACATTTATTGTTTAACACAAACTAAGAATTTTTTATTTGTCATAAATCTATTAAAATACAAACCAAAATAGTTAAATATTTTCTAATATATAGTATTGTTTAACAAATACTTTTATCAGTTAAGAAAATTACATGAAGAAAAGTAGAAAAACTAACACATTACAATTTTCGTATGAAAATATACCAGCTTACAAAGAAATTATTTACACTAAACCCAACAGGGTAAGTGTATTTTATTTTCAGTTACATTTTGTACATTTATATAGTAAACATCAAGAAACAAGATAAATCTTAAAAAATATATTAAGATTTAAGTTAAGATATCTTCAGTTTTATCATCGGATTTAAGTTGAAATGTTTTATAACAGCAAAGGTAAGCAACTGAAAACTACACAATATATCAGTTGTCTTTATAAACATTTACACAAACTTTATTGTAAAAAATCTATAACATTATTATACCATTCACCAGCAATTTCATATTTTGTCGCTTTTGTGTTTTAGTTTGACTGATTAATATTCTTTCACTATTAACACTTTTATGCAATTTATCAGAACATTTCTTTTATATAAATTATTTTTAAATATAAAAGTAAAGTTACTTGTTAATAATAAAAAAAAAAATAATTGAAATTTGATGTTTGTATTTAGCTTCATTTTTATTACAAAAAAAAGGATTTATGTCGAAACTTCAATTAAAAAAATTAATACAGAAAACCAAAATTTAATTAAATTCAAAATCTACAATTGAGTTAATAAAAATTAAAAATTCAGTTCTGTTAATTACAAAAAGGGCATGTTAGAGGCGTCTCGACGGGCGTCGACGCGGGGGAGCGTTTCGCTAGAAGCTTTCATCGTCATTACGAATGTTATTACTACCACTGGCACTACTAGCACTACCAGCACTACTAGCACTACCAGCACTATAACTGGCACTACTAGCACTATAACTGGCACTACTAGCACTACCACTGGCACTACTAGCACTACCACTAGCACTACTGGCACTGGCACCACTAGCACTAGCACTGGATCCACTAGCACTGGCACCACCAGCACCGGCATTGGCAGTACGTAGGCAGTCACCGTGGGCTTTGTATTCAATTGGTATGGACGCGGGCATTTGCAGTACGCGTCGTATCGCGTCTCTCACTCGGCCCGCTGCGTATATGTCAGATGCTTTTTTGTGCCACACCGCTAGATGGTCCTCCTGGAAATTAGTTTATGGTATGTTATAAAAATTATATTTACTAAAAGGTTTTATTTTCATATTCCGCATATAGCAGATATTACTATTGGAACACTTCATACTCTACATTCGCGCCCGAGTTTGAGACATTGCGTGAGTGAGTTCGCCACGTTTGGCCACCCAGAGTGGGGAAATGAAAATAATGCATTTTTCTGGAGGAGGATAGAGCCCACAACGATCAAATTTATAGTAAAACTATTCTTCACTGCGCCTCAATGACTTCTCCTTGTTATTATACAAAAAAACTTTTGCTTAATAGAAAGAAGAGGACTTCAAGTAAACTATTGTCCTGAGTGCTATAAAAAAATAATACTCTACTATCAAAACATTTTTATCATGCCCTTATTTTTAAAATATTTCACTGGTTCGGGAAATAAACAAATAAACAAATGCAACAAGCATCAATTTGGATTAAATTTCGTGAATAAACAATATGACCATAACGAAATTGCCGAAAGAGTCCAGAACTCGGCGGAAAATGCGGTAGTATCTTAATGAGAACGGATTCTTCCAATTGTAGGTTCCAAGGGTCCCTCTACCTACACTGCTATACGCGTGGAACTTTAAAAATAATATTTCGTTTATTTCACTATCTCACCTGAAAACGAACAGAAATCACGATGCCGCACAGCTCGGAGCCCACCATGAACTGTTCCCCAAGCATCGCCATACACAGCTCCTCCCACGCTCGATCTGTTTGGGACTTACGCAGCCGTACCACCTGGAAATATTTTATAGACAATTTAAGACGAGAGATCATCGTGTCGTGTTTGACTGTAAAATCGACCGACTGCTATCGATTCAATTCCCATTCACTTTTATTTTGTATGTGTGCGTCACACGAAATACAAGTATGGATAAAAATCGTGAAATGAAAAAAAAAAATCCAATGTCTAAACTGTTGAGATATCTTGATTAATTTCTTTAGGTTGGTTTGAAATATGTTAACATATATGCTTCTTCCGTAAAGAGTCACTGATACTTCCACTTAAACAACATAAGTAAATATTTAATTTAATGGGAGGTAAATATAAAATATTTATTCCCGACAGACGATTAAAAATGCATTCTTCTCTGTAAAAAACATTTTTCTATAAAAAAATTCTATACATATGGAATATACACTAACTAGACTGTGAATAATGTGCCTGTTATTATATAGTTAATGTAATTGGTAATGTAAAATTAGGCATTTAGCTCTCGCTAAAAAATAAAATGCTTATAACAATGCAAGAGCAAAAAAATTAGAAATGCGGCGTTGAGTTACACCACACATCATTGTCTTCAAAACTTAAATGAACCAAAAATTGAGAAAAGAAAGATATAAAATGTATGTATGATACAAAATGTGTTACAAATAATATTTTATTTTGTGGGTCAATTTCGTCATTTAATTAAAAAAATAAATTATATTTGTCAACAAAAAACACGATATTGTACGTAAAATAATGCTTGTTTTTAGTTTCCCTTTTGCATAACCATTATATGTCCTATTTTAAATTGCAAGTTCCACCATTTTTAACAATAACAGTGAGACATTAAGTGTATCTGCGACTGCACGACTATAATGGATTCAGCATTGGATTCCAACTACATATGCAAAGAACTGAGTGGCTATCTAAAATATCTATTTAATTCAGTTTCAGTTAAGTGCTTCAAGAAGATAATTTCTACAAAAAATATTATTTTGTACTTCTCATTTGAGCTTCTCGCTGTTATCCTGTATATAGCAGGGTAGACAGAGGGAACCTTGGCAGTAGATAACACTCCACTTCCCATTTTGAAGAAATGAAAATAATTCATATCAATTAATTAATTTCAAGGAATTGAACCCACAACAATTGTGTTTACAGTCAAATGTGGTGCCGTTATGTCAAGATATATAAGGGCATTGTCACTTACAAAAGTTAGTATGCAAGTTATATGGTGGTGTGAAATGATGACATCAATACATTACATATTAAATTGCTTTAGTTTATTATCTTATTATGTTAAGAAATTTAATTACTCTAAAATAATATAATAGACTTCTCAGATGTATCATAACATCAAATAATAAACAGAGGATAAATACTTTTGTGTGAAATAAATAACAAAAACATCATAACACTTACCCACTTCCCACCGTTGATATTGGCTGGATCCTCCCACATTGGCTTGATACCTAACTTGAACAGGTGTAGGTCTGACAGTGGAGGGAGCTCCGAGGGCCGAGCTAAATGGGTGTAAAGACCCCACCACTGTTCAACAGACCCCATGCGACCCACCATATGTAGGCCCTGTATTTAAAATATAGTTTTGATTCAATTAATATTTTGAAAATAATTCCACAATGAATTACACTAAAAGAATAAACAGAAATGGTTGGAATGCTCATGTTATGTCTTAAATATATCATGATGTTAGTTATCATGCTATATTTTGTCAAGTTAAATAAAGATATCTGGAAAGAGAAGAAGCTTAGTAAGTAGGTTAGTAACACTTTAATCTAAAATCTATCATTAAACTATAAAATGAAAATAATTTACAATAAAAATGTTAAATAATATTTTTTAGCCCCACACTTTATTCCTAGTAGTTTAATTAAATTAATTTAAGATTTTTTTTATTTCCTACACACCAGTAAATGAATATTAAATTACCATTATAATATTGACAGTCTATATATAAAAAAGACATGTCAAAAGTGTTAATATATTTAAAGTTGAATCTTTACTCCATTCTGATGTAAACTTTGTCTTCTGACATGTTCTTTTGTAGAAAGAGGGTCATCAATATATGGGAATAATATATGTACAAAAATATTTAAAAATATATTACATTATAAATAACCTGTTTTTGATTTACTTGTATTTACTCTTAAACTTGTAACCATTTCCAAGTTGTATTAAAAATTAATATATTGATATAGAATAAACAAACAAGACAAAAAAGTTAAGCACATACTCATGTATTATAGATATATTTTTATATACAAAATTTTAAATAAATAATAAGATATAGTATTTTTATAATAGTCTATTTAGAAAAAGTCTATGTTATCATTAGTTAAAATTTTAACCTGACCTACCTCTCCATAGCCAGTAGTAGTTGCCGAGAGCTCTCTAGCCGGAGGCCTTCTTGAATACCACATCCAATAACTATATTCAAGCTTGTGGTGGTGTGGGGGCACATAAGGTTGCAGAGGATCGTCTCGGTTATGATCGTCATCCTCATCGTTGTCGTTCACGTGGTTGTGGATCCCACTCTCCCCGAATCGGCGGTCAGGCACATTCAAATTATAGAATTTGCACATTTTTCTTTCAGTCATGTTACACCAATACTAACATGATTCCCTGACGGCCTTACCTAGGACACGTAGCTCTCTTTTACTCTCCCACTATATACAAAGTTACAATTCAATGTGTATATTTTGCTAGTTAAGGAAAATCTCGAACATTTATATTATATTCTATTTATTTTTACAATAATTCAAACATAATCAGCCTATACCCTCTTTTTCAGTGTATAACCTTTTTCTTTCCGTCATCAAAAATCAAACTGTCAAATGACAGCATGGGATAACTAGGCCAAACGTTTCACATAGATGCGATGCATTATCTGTTAGATAAATGTTGCGTAAATAACTCTTTCATCATCAAGAATTCATCAGCAAATTCACCATTTTAAACCTCAAAGTCATACTTTTTAACTTCAAAATCATATTTTTACACAAAAACTCGTGCTTATAATAGGTTGTTAAATATCTCCCTTCCGCATTTTTGTCTTTTGAATTTCGCGGCTATATACAAAGCGCTACAGAGCTCGTATCTGGCAATACTATACATAATTCGAAAGGTCTTGACATAACCCATACCCCATATGACAACCATATATGTACCTAGTTGATATTAGACTATTAGAAACTAAAATGTCATTTGATCATTATCATCACATATATAAATATATATATAACTGCTTCAGAAATATGTTTTAAAAACTTTTATTTATCAATTATCTATGAACCTATTACAAAATATTGACAAAAATCACGGCAAAAAGTGTTGCTGAAACTGTATCGTCAATGACTAGAAACAAGTCACCTGGTCATTATGGTCTTAGGATTGAACATTTACAGTTGGCTGGTCCTCATTAACCTCGTGTTTTGTGCCTGAGTCATAGTTTTATGCTAGATGATATGTTACGTGCCACGGTAGTTCCTATAATCAAAAATAAAACGGGCGAAAACGCTGATAAGAATAACTAAAGGCCTATCTCGTTGGCAATTGTCTTTTCAAAAGTATTTGACAGCACGTGTAGATTTTTTTATGCCCTCATGAGAAAAAGATGCGGGTCTCTGGTGCGTCGAGTACGAGATAGTATCAACAGCATTGTAAGAATGATATCTAATAGGTTGAACTGCATATACATGGGTCATTACTGTTCCGTTGCACACGGGAGGATGCAGCGATCATTCGTGTATACCGTAATATTTATCTTTAAAAAAATGTAATTGTAATTATAACTAATCTAGTCTGTAAGAAATATTGTTTACTAACCAAAATGAGTCAATGGTCACTTTAATAAAATATATTATTATTATTAATGATAAATTTAAAAAATATGCACAGAATTTATTTTCATAGTAGCTGGCAATAATTAACGTACATTTGTCAAAGTCACGGCGGGATACATAAACAAGAAACTGTTATTTTTTAATTAAATATTTTTTCTAATTTGTATGAAAAGACGATTCTAAATACTAATCAGTTTTGAACATTGTATAAAAAGTAATTATTGATACCATGGCAAAAGCAGAGTCCACTTCGAGGAACAGTGCTGATTGTCTTAATGTTGATTTTATGCGGTCTTTAGTCAAACAATACACTGAATTGGTAACAATTAACTTTATCAATTAATTTTTAACGAACGACGTGCATGTGTATATGTGTGTTTTCATCTTATAAATTGCTTTCCTATTTTTTGTAAAGGGCCAATGGACTAGTGCATTTTTCTGGGCTGACGCAGCAGCCGCTGCTGCATCGAGTGGCCATACGGTAGCCAGTGGGGATGATGTATGGTTACTTGCTAGTGCTATGTTAGCTCGAGGTGAGCTTCATAGAGCAGCACATGCTGTTACTTCTAGAGGATTACACAGGTTAATATTTCTATTTTTTAATTTTTGATTTCCATCTAATCTGTCTCTATAAATCTAATATAGACTTTGCTTATGTTATGACAAAAAAGAATATTGTTTTATCTATTTATTTTTATTTTGTAAAAAATAATCTTATTGGAATTTAAACACTAAATTAAATTGATTGACTAAATAAATAATATTTAAATCTCATCAAATACCTATATATTATTCTAAAAACGGAATATTTTATTTATTTTTATTTTTAGGAGGCATCTTTTATGTTTGGGAGTAGCAATGAGGGCTTACATACAAGCAAAGGAACCTACAACTGCTATGAACATTTTAGAAGAATGTGATCCAGCACTATTAGAGCCAAGGAGTATGGACCAAACCCATAATGTAAAACAAAATTATTTAATATTGCTAATAAGAATTTATTTAATGAAATATTTTCACTTGTTGTT
>JBAIZZ010000044.1:249376-264675 GCA_037355905.1 Heliconius aoede
TGGGATGCTATTATTACTTGATTGGTGAATATTTTTTTTATAAGTTTATTAAATCCAATTTCCGACAGATGCATGTTGAGTATTATGGTTTTTTTTTGTGTTTGTCGATATAAGTAGGTGATTGATACTTGCTATTGTGTCTAATATGAAAGAAAGTATACAAAGCTAAAGTATACAAAGTATTCATATCAGGAAATTCATCTAGCTTTACGGCGCAATGGCACAGATTGAAAATGCGATAGTTTGAGTACCGCAAATAACACACAATGTTTCAGATTCGGATGGAAGGCGGATAACGAAGTGACTTAACAATTTTAGCCGTGTGATTCCGGCTTAGAATAGGATCACCCTGGCACTGTCGGTGTCGTAAGAGGCGACTAAAGTACGTTTGGTAGAGTCACGTCGCCAGTAATGGCAACACGCATGGGCAGACTGAACCGCATTAATACTACCCCTGGCATTTAAAACCGGCGTGAAGTAGTGGCTCTTGTCACTGCGTTCCGCATTAGGTAATGCCGGGCCCCGGCGCCCTATATCTCCACCTTAAAAGCGTAGCTCCTCTGGTGTTACACGGGGTCGTGGGCGGCGGTGATCACTTACCATTAGGTGACACGAACGCTTGTTTGCCTTGTCCTCTCCCATAAAAAAATAAATTAAAATAACAATTTGGCTATTTAGATACAGAATGCAGCCGACAAAACAATTAAATAAATAATAAAAAAATATATGTGTCTATACATAGTCAAATAAGAAAGAGACCTTTCATAACATTTGAACTCACTATTTACAGGTAAATGTGAGTTAGCACGTCGCTATCTGAGTAAGGCTTGCGGGCTGGAGCCGGGTGCGGGGTGCGTGTGGCTCGCGTACGGGCACAGCTTTACGGCTGACAATGAACACGATCAGGCTATGGCTGCTTATTTTAAGGTATTCTTTTTGATCTGAAAACTAATATTATTAGTTTCTTTTGTTTTTTATGTTAGGAATTTTGATACTTTTTAAGTGATTAAAATTCTAGGTTATTAAACTAGGATTTTAACACTTTAAAATGTTTAAAAGAATTGAACTCTTCATTTGCACCGTACGAAACATTATGGAACAAATATATATTTAAATAAAATTATTAAATTATATTTAATTTGTATATTTTGATTTCTTCGCTCTAATGTCGTGGCAAGGCGCGGCGTCGAGGTTTGCCACTCAACACGCAATTCTCCAGATTTCAGCGGAAAGTGGGGAACGTAGAGACTTAACAATAGGTTCCCTCTTAATAAGTTAAAAAAAATAATATAATGAGTGTGATAGCTTTATGTTCATTTCAGGACTTAGATGTGCTTCCCTATTAAATGAAGAACAAAATCTGACTATTTTTTTATTATTTTGGATTAAAGAAGATTTAATTGAAATCGAAAAGTGTGAGATTTGAATTCAATTGAATAGCTTTACCACAACCTTCCTTTTCCCGTTATTTAGAATTCATTTTCAATTCATAAACATTGAATTACAGGCACATAATATATTGTTCTTTTCATTTTCGACTTGGCGCTTCAGTTTAAGCAGACGGAGCCTAGTGTGAAGTCACTCTGCTCTCCTTTTTCCGTCGAATTTTAAATACTATTACTTATAATTATTAACACCCACAGGCGAGCCAGCTAATGCCGGGGTGCTACTTGCCGCCGCTGTACGTGGGCGTGGAGTGTTCGCTGCTCAACAACGTCAGCATGTGCGAGAGGTTCATGGCGCGTGCTGCGGCTTTGCACAGCTCTGACAAGGTAATGTTTCTTGTATGTTATTTTTGCGAGTTAATATTTATAATTGTTAATGAAGTTTTGTATATACTATGTGATAAATATCGTTCGCTACGAATCACCTCGAATTTAACACTGTGCTTTGCCTCGTCAATGCCTCTTCAAGTTTTAAACTTCCGAGTAGGAATTGAACCCGCAAGTGGTGCTTTTATAGTTAACACTCCTTTGCCTCTGCGCCTCGATGGCCTCTATTTATTGTATATTTTTATATCTTCATACTGTTTCCTGCATATGGCGGAATAGGAACGGTGAATCTGGGAACTTAGACTTAAGACGTCCTGTTGTCATTTTCTGCTGAATTCTGTAGGCATTGCCAATTGAGTGGCGAAACTCAACGTCGTTCTTTGTTTCGACTTAAGAGCGAAAAAAATTAACGTAATACAAAATATTTTATTTCCTCAAATGCGTATCAAACCCCATTAATCGTCACACGTTTGTGCCCCTGCACCATAACTAGCCTTTTAAGCATACACTGTCTCAAACGATCATGTATACAACCAGTAGGTTGTGTGATTGTGAGTTAGTAAACTCAACACTTACACCAATAGTGAGATACACATATACACACTATTCTTCCTGCGCAGACGACAGAGGGCGACAGTGCCGTGGGCGAGGCTGGGGCGTCGGCGGAGGCGGGTATGAGCGGGGACGCGGGCGCGGACGAAGGGAGCTGGGAGCGTATCGACACGACGTCGCCGCACGTGGCGCACGAAGCGGGCGTGGCGGCATTCGCGGCGGGGCACCCGGCCGCCGCACTCACTCTGTGGAGGCGCGCGCTCGTCGCCGCCGGCCCGCCGGACCAGGTACGAAGCGAGTGGAGGCTGCATTTATTGCGCAACGCACTATAACCCTAGAGCCCTTTTTTATGGGAGAGGACAAGGTAAACGAGCGTCCGGGTCACCTGATGATAAGTGATCACCGCCGCCCACGACCCCATAAATTCCAGAGGAGCTACAGGCCGAATTGCCGGCCTTTAAGGTGGAGGATGTTGGGCGCCACTACTTCACGCTGGTTTTAAATGCGGGGGTGGTATTAATCTGGTCGAGTCTGCCCATACGTGTTGCCATTACTGGCGACGTGACTCTACCACACGTACTGTAGTCGCCGCTTACGACACCGACAGTACCAGTGACCCTATTCTAAGCCGGGATCACACGGCTAAAATATGACCCTATACCAGCATAGAGAGGCACGACTCAAATTTCAAATATGGATAGAATGGGGAAAACCGCGTTCAGGTAATATTTATGTAGAACACTTTGTAGTCATATCACCATTAGGTACTCTGTATTGAGTAGAAATAACGATTTTTTATCTAGTTAGTTAAGATCTGGTAAGTTTGTTGAGACAGATATTACCAAAATTATTTGCAATATGACAAAAAAGAGGTCTCTTGGGTATGACGGTCTTAGTATAGAACATTTTAGGTATACGCAGATGCTCTGCGTACATCGTATACTTGCAAAACTTTAAAATTTTTGTCTGGGACATACCTACTTACCTGGAACACTAATGCGTACAATTGTGGTGCCTATTTTTAAAAATAAAACGGGGGACACATCTGACAAGAACAACTACAGGCCTATATCACTTGCAACTACAGCTGCAAAAATTCTTGACGGCTTGCTTAACGGCTACCTCATGTCGGATGCTATATATGCCAATGCCTCAACAACTTAAGCTACGCTGATGACATGGTGCTGCTGAGTCCCTCGATCAGAGGCTTGAGAGAGTTGATAAGTATCTGGGAGTCGTACGCGGCGGTGAATGGTTTGGTGTATAATGCAAAGAAAAGTGAGCGAAAGAAAGTCGAGCCTACAGCGCACTACGCGTACAATATAATAATGTCTTCAAAATATTGTTGAGTCTGCCGCGGTTCTACAGCGCCTCAAGAATGTTCGCGGACGCTCGGGTTGACGGATCTTTGTATCTCTACCACGTGAGCATACTGATAAACACTAAAGTACAAAAGTAGGCGTTTGTAGTGAGTGTTAGTAGACGTCCACACAGCGACACAATAATAATAGGCAAAATGCTAGCTTTCGTATTTTGTATCATTAGATTATGTGCGCGCCAGTACATATATACGTATGTCACTGTAGATAATGAAGAAGGAATTCGAGTGATTAGGGAACAAAAACATTACCCTCGCATTAAACTCGTCGCGTTCCATCTTGCTTACAGATACAAAATACAATTATTTTTTTTAATATAATTAATTAAATTTAAAATTTTGGTAAAAAAAGTGAGAAACAAAGTGCCGGATAAACTATTAATGTACAAGAAGTTATTTCAGCTCCACCCCCGCTGGGCAGCCACACTAGACGCACTGGGGCATGCGTGTAGAGCACTCAACCGTCCCGCAGAAGCACTCGACTGGCACGCTCGAGCACTCTCCCTACGTCCTGCGCGTGCTGGTTCACTCGCTGCGCGGGGGCTGTGTCTCGCCCTACTCGGTAGGGAGGCGGAGGCAGCTGACGCCCTACACGCGGCGCTGGCGAGGGATCCCGATCATGTTGTCGCTTTGGCATTGTTGGACGCGATTGTTGATAGATTAGATGCCGCTCTTACAGGTAAAATGTTATTTAATGGCATTTTTTCTCACTGTATTCCGCACAGTAGGATAGACAAAGGGAACCTAGTGTTAAATCACTCCATTCCCCCACTTTCCGCCAAATTCTGGAAGCATTGGGTATTTGAATAGGGGAACTCAATTGTCGTGCTTACCTCGACTCCAGAGCGAAGAATTGAAAATATTCATTCGCAAGTCGAGCTTACAGTCACACTTAGTGCATCTACAACACGATTGGTCCTTAATGGGATTTTGAATCTTGCAATAAAATCTGTTGTTTTTTGGAGTAGTTGAGAAGTATGGTTACATAACTCTTAGTTGGCATGATCGAGTAGGGTGTAAGACATGTCTGGACCTACTCTGTAAGACGGCACAGACCGCTGATAAGCACGTCCCGCTGGTGAGACCTGGATCAACTAGTTAACGCTTCAAATCAACCGGATACACTTGATATGCCTATAAATATTTATATCTAGCAAAAACTAAAAAGAATATAAAAATATAATCTTGATGTCTATATATTTTTTAAAATTATTCTTTTAATAACAGAAGAAGAAATCCCCCAGTTCCCGTTCCCGGCGGTGCAAATATCGCTGCCGCCGCCCGCCTCCACGCCCGCCACGTCCGCCACGCCTGCCAGAGATCTAACTAACATGTCCGACATGAGCATGAGCTTTGACTGAATATGCGTGAAATATATCTGTATATATAATACTATTTACTTGTTTTATTTTTTATATATTTTGGTTGTAAGAACAGTATCTTAATATGGATTCTTTTTGACCACCACCGTCCGCGTCAGCATCCTCCAATCCTAGATCTAAATAAGTTACCTAAATTTTATTAAACTTTTAATCTAATCTTGTTAAGACGGTATGGGTACTTACTTGAAAGTGGGGCCCTTTTAGAGAAGCTTTACCTATTTTTAGAACCGACCCACAACCGTCGCGTTACAGTAACCTGTAGTAAAGTTATGAAATATGGCAACAAAGTCAGAATTTAAGAGAAAAACCGAACAGAAAATACATATGACCGAAACTTTCGATAATTCTTCGTTTGATTTAAAGGCAAATTTATTTAAAAATGTAACAAACGAATAATTAAATACATTGATAAAGGAATAATTAAAGAAAACCCATATATTGAATATAATTTATTTGTTGCAGTATATCAAGTACTGTACACTAAAAAATCAATTACTATAGCATATAATTAGCATTTCTTCTAAAATCACATAAAAAATTCCCTTTAATATACTTTTTGAGCGATTAAAACAGTTTTAAAAATTTGTAACAACGGATATCGCCCATCACTAGTAGGCGATAAAATCCTTTAAAATCTATAATTAGGCACATCACTAGTTTACGGTTGCCCATTACACATTTAATAATCGCATAATTCTATTAGCGATACTAAATAAACAAAATCGAGCAAAATCAAATTGCTAGTAACATCAACAAAAATAAAGAAAATAATATTATCTATATAACAGATTATAATCAATAATTATTAATAATTTCTATACAGATGTGGACTACTTATTGGTCTAGTCGTCGACGACTATGTGTATGTGAATATAAATATAAGTATGTGAATCATAAAAGGAAATACAGCGATATGTAATAATAAAGTAATAAATACAACCAATTTAACATTTATGATTTTTTGCATAAAAGGTTAATTTATTACGTACTGTTGTGGACGAATATTATAAGTCATTCGAAACTTACAAGAATTACATTACAAATTAAAATGTTTTACTATATTATATATACCAAACGGTCTGAAACGCGGTTTCTGTATTTGCTTCTATATGAATAGAAATGACCAAATATTAAATGGACATTTCGTAACAATTATTCAATAAAAAGCCAAAATTAAACATATTAAAAATTGTTAATTTAAAATTTAAAAAAGTCAAATGTGGTCAACTTAATTTAAGTCGTGTTGTATTCATTGGGGGTCCGAGTTAATGCCAGTCGAAGTCGCCGTTGCCGTTGCCGTTGCCGTTGCCGTTACCGTTGCCGGTGCTGTTACCGCTGCCGTTACCGTTGCCGGTGCTGTTACCGTTGCCGTTGCCGTTGCCGTTGCCGGGGAGCGCGGGGGACGCAGGACCAACTAGAGAAAATACAAATTGTACATTTAATATTGTTCATTAAATAATTATGTTCGATAAAAGAATACTTGGTAATTTAAAAAGCTAACAATATTATAAATAACAGCAAATAGTACTTTGACAATCTCAGGTGCTTTGTTATTTACATTCGATAGATAACATAAATATCTATCGAAAAATATTCTCTTAACATGTTGTGGGTTCGATTACTACTCGCGCTCTGGTAGAGGCAAAGCGCGGCGTCGAGTTCTACCACTCGACGTTTAATACCTCGAGAGTTCAGAGAAAACAGAAACTAGAAACTGATTTATCCCGCTGTAAGCGAGATAAAGCGTGAAATCGAACAAACAAAATAAATATAATGTACCTTCCCCTCCATTGTGCACTAGCAGCGGGGGGCTGTCGTCGGGCGCGCGCTGTGCGCTCTTGGAGTTGCGCATTAGTGGCTTGTGGTTCTCTGTGGAGTGCTGCCACGCCCAGCAAGAGCGGCAGAAGTATCTGGAATTTTAAATATCATTTCATTAATTCAACTAACATTTTTCTTTATTTATAAATGGCGGAACGAGTACGTAGCCTCTGCTTACGGAATTGCAATAATATGGTTTATCAAGTTACTTTTTTGAGGAACATTACAAAGTAATTGTAGAATGGACTTAATTTAAGAAAAACGTTGATTTTTAAAATACCGATAAAATTAACCATTAATTTCAAAATAGCCCACCTAAAGCAGACCGGCTCCCGGCAAAAGTACGGGCCCTGCTGCAACTTGCACACTGAACACATCGAGTCTTCCAAGTACGGGTCCACTTGAACCTGTATCGAGAAAATTAATAAATAATAAATACAAACGTACTAATACTAACAAAGTACTTTTCCTATACTAAGAACTTGTACTAAGAATGTTTGTTAAATTACATTTTTTAGTTCTGGATATAACATAGGCAGGGATCCGAGAGGCACCTGGGGACACTAGGTTCCCAGGCGCTCTACATTTCTCACTGCCTGGTAAATTCTGGAGACTTGGATGGCGAAACCCAACACCACGCTTTTTTTCGCTTCCAGAGCGAGCGAAGAAATAAAAATATGAAATATTTGATCTCCTCGAGTGGGAATCGAATCCACAACCTATCACATACGATCTCGCACCTGTGCCCATACACCACAACTAGCCTCACATTAATTGCCGTCTAAAAATAAATTAACATACAAAATGTTACCTTCTTAACAAACTTGTCGGTGCGTATTTCGACGTACGCTGCGGATATAGCGCGCACATACGAGCGCACATTGTTGAAGGTGACGCGCCCGGAACCGATTGGATACTTGTTTTTATCCGTGTCTATACCTGGATAATCGGGAAAACATATTTTAAAGATATGTGACATTAAAGAGATGGGGGATTTTTTAAAACTATTTTAATTAGATATTTGTAAAGTATTAATTTAATAGAGATTTGCTTTATGGCATTAATTCTTTTATTAAAAAAAAAATACTTAAATGAAATTATATACCAAAATCATTCCCTCACCAGCATAAACAACACCACTGAATAAATCATTCATTATAGTCGCCAGAGCGCTGGCGGACAGCATTCCGTGCAGCGCGCCCACGAACACGGTGCGTGCGGGTTCGAGGCGGACAGAGGTGCCGGTGGGAGCCCCGGGGGTGCCGGGGAACACCCAATTGGAGTCCGATACCGCCCAGGGGATTACTTGTACCTGGAAAAACAAATAAGATGAATATATTGGTAGATAAGTTATGGATTTATACAATCTGATATATTATTTGAATTCTGCAAAAGTAACAACTGCGTTGACAGTAAACAGAACACGTGAACAGTAAAGACCTAAGTTATACGAAAACTAAGAAATATAAATAATTTAGTTCTTATGAACTAAATTCACGAATTTAAATGCTTGCTATTAAGGTCTTGTTTGATTTGTGTCGTGTCATCTGTTAAATATAATTATTACGCTATAATTGTCATTTTTAAGCAGAATGACTAGTATGACAATTCCAAAAGCCGCATACCTCTTTACTACGCATGTTCCGCGATCCAATCCTGTAGTACCATTCGCTGCCGTCCGTCTTCGAGGCCGCCAGCAGCGCGCGCACGCGGCGCTCGCTCTCCAACGTCACGTATGCGTACCCGCGCGGGGATGAACCACCGCCGCCGCGTCCTGGCCACTCTATCCTGGTAGAGATAGAGGAAAATATTGTAATTGCAGTATAATCTTGCTACTACTACTTATGAATGACTTGTGAACTCTAAACCCGCGTTATACCTCTATCACACCGAAGAAATGAAATAAAAATTAAATACTTCCTTCTGTAAAAAAATATATAACACACCAGCTTGCAAGTTCTGTTCCTGCGCCACATCTGGTTTCATTGACAATAGATATTTAGATTGTGAGATTGTTGTGGTCGTTAATTAGTGGTCATGTTATTTTAATAAATATAATTACCTAACAAAGATTTAAAAACAAAAATCATTTAAAACACTTTCTAAAATACCAACCTCACTGGTTGAAAATGCTTTAGCGCGTTCATCAGCGCCTGTTCAGTGATGTCCCACGGCAATCCCCCGAGGAACACTTTGGGCGAGAACCCGCTACTGGGGTCAAGGCAGCGCGAGGGCAGCGAGCCTTTCCAACGCAAGGCGACGGAATTACAAGAGGGAACTGCGCCACCTGAGATAGACAAATTATAATGTATATAAAACTTAACTTAGCTACGCTGTATCCCTAGCGGAAAATATCAGACAACGTGGAGCCACTTCCCTCTGTCTACCCTGCTGTGTGCAGGGCATAAATTACAGTACAGAATAAAGCCGATTTCTTTTTAATTTTTAATTTGTTTACAATGACTTACAGAAAGATGCGCGGCGTGGCAGTACCCGGTTTTCTTCGGTTCGATTTTGCGCTCGAGCCCCTTCAGGCGGCCAGGACGATTCAACCTAATAAAAGAAAAAAAAGAAACTTAATTTTTCCCTTCTAATTAATAATATTTTATCAAAATCATACCGACACAACTTGTGTGACGTAGCATTATTATATATCTTTTAGCTTCACGCGCAGTCCCACATATTTCATGGTTGAAATTATCCGATGTAAAAACACTTTAAAGAAAAAAATTAAAATCTAATATTGAGAAATTTCAAAGAAAATAGCAATGTTATAATAAAAATACAACTTACAGCCTCCAGCCCCTCGCAGCTAAGTCGCGTCTGGCAGACACTGATACGCGAGTTGCTTGCAGGAGGCATCGCCAGGGCCTTCTGAAACATTCACTTTACTATACATATCACAATCTAACTATATTTTAGAGTGTTAAGCGACTCGAAAAAATGTAAAAAAATTTTTTTTAGCTTCACGCTGTATCCCCCATGCAGCAGGATAGAAAGAGGGAGCCTAGCATCAAGATACTTCTCATGTATCCACATCCACATCCCCTACCCCCCCATTTTCATTCCTACAAATATGTATAGTCTGATAATTTAACATACTTTAAGGTAAATAATGATAGATAAAAGTAGACTTACTAAGGAAGCCATAAGTTCCGTTATGGTCTGGCTCGAGCGGTCCCTGGTGCCCGGCCTTGCGCTCTCGCTGAAAAAAATATCTTTAATCAGTTCAGGTACTTTAAAGTACTCTAGGAGTGCGTTTAACTGTGTATCGATTTGCACGTTTATGGCAAGTATTTATTCAATATGTGAAAGTAAATCACATAAGTAATGTAGTCTAGGATATATAATTAAAAACCTGTAGCTTGCGTATGAAGTGGGATGACGCGGTGGAAAACATGTAGACGGAACCAGCGAGCGTGGGGTCTGTCCTGCCTCAGGGCTGCTGGGGTTCTCCCATTGCCACTCATTATCACCACCTTCCTGCGAATATTAATTTACCATTAACTCCAAAAATAGAGAAAAAATATGATTTGATTATTGTAGGCTGGACTTAACAAATGGTTTCGGTATTTGTAGAAAATTAGGGTGTATATGTATGTAGTATAAGTATTCTTTATCGAAGTGATATATTATGATAATACAGCTCGTCTAGACTGACGGCACACTACTATAGCGGAAAAATCACGATTCCTAAATAACTTAGTATATTCAAATGTCTATACGCAATCATGACGACAAATTCTTTGTAAGAGAATTATCTTAAAAAAAATACTTTCAATTACAAATTGAATTTATACAATTATTACATAGTAAATTAACTTGACACTATTTGGATGCTATTATCCATCTAAATATCGACAATTCTGTAGAGCATTAAGAAATAATTCATTCCCTCGAGTGGAGATCGAACCCACAACGGACGTTATATATAATTTTGAATTAAAAAATTTAAACATGTTGAAAAATAATAATTTACATTAACAAATTATGATATTAAATTTAAAATAGTTTCACTCAAAATCAAGAAATACAACTTGAGACTACAACTCTGGCATGAGCCTACACAAATAATATTAAATTGGCCAATAGCCGCTTCTGCCAATAGCCGCTTCAGCAGACGCCTGCCAAATAAGAAATACAAAAGTTGCGAGTTTACAAGGAGAGCAGGCTTGGCAAGTGCTGGCACGGCCGTCGACAGTGTTTACTCTAAGAGAAGCGATCGACGCGTTTAACGGTATTCCACTCTGAATATATGGTTGGCATAGGATCAATCGTGAAACTGAAAGTTGTCAATACACGAAATGGAGCAATTTCCGTTAAATTTATATTGAATGAAACTAATTTAAAGTCCGACGTGGCGTGCCCCCTGCACACCACGTCGTGTTTGTGGGTTCGATTTCCACTATAGATTAAATGTTACATATTCTCACTTTCTTGTTCTGGTAAAGAGTGAAAATTCCACCACTCTAACAACGCTTAGATAAACCGTAGGAAAGTAGGTGACGCAAGTACTGTAAGAATAAAAAAGTTTAAAGTTATATAAAAACCCTTATAGAACCTTTATAAAAACCCGTGACAGGTAGCCTCCGTCGGAAGGAGTTATTAGTAGCGTCATAAGTAATGGAGAAAATCTAAACCCTCGAACACTGGAAGATGTACAATATTTATGCGCCGACAGATGTATTGGGGGGCTAGAGGTTGTAGCGGACACTAATTTAAAAGGTCGAGCACTTGTTTCGAAAATTTATTTGTATCGTGTGTATATTATGTTTATTGTTATCTATTCCGTTCAAAAATTTATTCATATTTAATTTTGTTATTCAAATAGTTAACCGTTGAAATTAAAATTTAAATGGAGAAAAAGGAAATGTGATTAAGTAACAGCAGCAGGTTTTTTTTAACTTGCTCGCTTTATTCCCGCCAGGCAGAGGGAACCAATGTTCCTTCTGTTTATCCTGCTGCCGAATCTAGAGTATAGTAAGTATATATTGTATGTACACCAGTGAAAAATTATTTTAATACGCTGTATTACGCATACATACAACTAATACTTCGACTACAAAAGCGATAGTTGAACCGGAAACTAAATTTTACACGAGACATAAATGGAATATCAAAATCAATCGAACTTAGAAATAGCAAGCGTGTTGACGCGTTAAATTAGGTCGGAACAGTAATTAGGAAACTACCTTCGCGCCGGTGCACCGTTTACACGCCGGAAGTGACGGATTTATATTTGCTGTGAAATTGCCATCAAATTTCGATATTCTAAATAAATTTATATAAGCGCTCACGCTGTATGCTGTATGTATTTCATTCTCCAGGTAGGAATCGAACCTATAATCAGTCGCGTTCACAGTCACATTATGCCCCTGCACCTACGACTGGCCTAGGTATTCTATTTTAAAATATTACAAATTTAATGGAAATCTCTACGAAAAGAACATTAGTACTTCCCAAAGAAATTATTTAGGTATATGAGTAACACTAAACTATTTGTTGCTGAATCATCCGTTTCATTCTATTGAAATATCCTCTACATTTCGATATTCGTGTTACGAGAATAATCAATTCATTCTTAAATAGGATGGCGGTTAACGAATAAATTTAGGTCAGATTCGTTTTGTACAAGTTAGGACAAGTTAAATATAGTTAAATATACTACGACTATATAGGAAATATATAGTATTTTTTTATTAGGAAAAAAATATAATTAAATATTATATAGTATTTCAATATTCGGCACGGAAAGAGGGTAAGCCGAGTATTTTGACATTATTCTATCTGCCTAACCTACTACATGCGTGATACAGCGTGAAGCTAAACCTAACCTAAAATCCAGCCAACTATTATTACCAAGAAAACACTATTTAAAAGCATTTATAGATATAAAATTGGCGGTATTATGGAGTATACGCGATAAATCATACGACCGTTTTGATCGGTGAGGCTATTAAAAGATATTGTATTACCGCACTTAAAGGACGGGACGGGGACTTGGCAATTTTAAGATGCAAACGGGATTTAACGCTTTGGAAGACTCGGAATGTCGAGGCAGTGCGAGTACAGGCAATTGTAATAGTCTTCTATCCGTTATACGAAATAGACAGCCGCTATTGCTTATATCATCTATATTACGATTGACAACGTTCTATTTATTATCTTTCTCGACTGAAATATTAGATAAATTTGTTTGGTTTCGGAAAATCGCGTTTCAGTTGCAAAACCATTACACTGGAAACAGTATTAGCGCTATATATCAAATAAAATGAATATTCATAGCTATTATTTTTAAAGTTGGCAAAGAAACGAATCTGCAAAATAAATAAGTTAAATTTGGGGTTATACCTAGACTAGGAAGCTATCGATTTTTAAGAATGCGTTTTTTAAAAATCCTGTCTGAATTTCCGTTAAATTTTAAATGTTTTTCATACATTAAAACTATAGAATATATTGGCTAAAACGCAGTTTCTTTAAATGCAAGCTATAAGCGAGATTAAGAAATCCAGGACCTAGAGCTGATACAAGCCTGGTCGGGGCTGCATTATTTGGCACGGCGCACCCATTAATAGGATAGCTGGCAGCCGTCTCTCGAACATTAACTGCCATCAAAACGGATGTCGTACGGACATTATGAACGGACAATAAAACTGTCGAGTGCTTTGTACTCAAATTTCAAGCCTTGAGGCTTTCAAGTGCATTAAGTGAGGCGATTGTGCGATACACCGGACATAGAAAGCTTAACTTTTTTATATCACGTATGTAATTACCGTACCGTTGAAAATTAAGAATTTTTACAAGTTCAACTTTAACCAATTACATAAGCAAAAATTATATTAACCAATTATATTGATACAAATTGCAACTAATGTATTTATTACAGTCAATACACCGTAAATTAAGTGGCTACAATTAAGAAATCCAAATTTTAAATTTCTGGCGCCCAACGTGGGTCCAATCACTAAATTTAATTTATTTCAAAAACGGTATTATACTAAAAACAATTCGGAACCTTAAACCTACCCCATTATGAAAACCACTTAAAAAGTTCGACATTACGGAACGACGTCTGTTGCAATCGGACAGCCATTTTAGATACACATCTCGCAATGACTAGACGGTATTATTGCCCACGTAATGGGATGGAATTAAAGAATTTCTCATGTAAATATTCGACGAAAATAACAAATGCAATAGCGATTGCACTGTGTTGTTAAAACTGTAGAAGTAAGAAATGACTTACAGTTCTGCTGGTAGTTTTCAGCGTGGTAGCCTCGCCAAATTGCGAACTATCAAATCCCCAGAACTCGGCCAGCGAGCGACGGTTCTCGCGCGAACCGCCGCCACCGCGATTGTTATCCTAAACAAACAATTCAAATTAAAAATTGTCGAACCTTATGGGAATATAAAATGGCGTTTAAAAGCAACAAAAAAATTTAAAGGTACATCTGAAATAACAAAAATCAAAGGTATTGAATCAATTTAAGGTTATGAGGGTATTGCAAAAAAAACGTTTCAAATTATAACGGTCTACCGAAACTGAAGCTTGAAATATATACGTAGCTTTAATGCACAAATCGAAAGTTAAAAAATCACATTTAAAAGTAAAATATTTTAAAAAATCTCACCTGATGTAAAAGCGGCATAGGTGCCACCAAAAAGTTTTCTAAAAGTTCTCGATGAGACTCGAAGAGATTATCGCAGTCTTCTTGCCCGGTTGGCAGCCCAACCTCAACTGAAGGCGGCAATGCACGCAGCGACGGACGAAGTCGAGACTGACCCCACCACCCCCTCTGCTACTTTGTGGGGATTTCACCACTTCCTCCTTAGCCACCCTCCTTTCATCAAAATTTTAAATAAGATATTATTTTAGTATGATTTTTTCAGTAATTTAATTATTATATTTATTGTAATTTTTGAATTAAAGATTTATACAATTAAAATTTAGACGTAGAATAATAATAGTATTTTATTTCCTTCTAAATTATGCTGGTATTGAAAATTTTCAGCAAGTCTTAAATTAAATTTACAATTTATATTTTTTTATTGTATAATATTTTATTAGATAAATAAAAATAGAGAATAATTTTAATTAATTAAGCATAAAACAAAAAGAAACAAAAATAATATATAAGTTCTTTTTTCAAATTAGTAATAAAAGTTAGTTTCTAGCATTCAATTTCCGGTGAATTTATTGCAATTGAAAAAAAATATTAATATTTCATGTTATTTAAGATTAAAAAAATTAATTAATTCAATACAAGGTAAATAAAACACAATTTTTGTATATTACATATATTGTAAAAGAAATTATTAAATATATCATTTTTTATTTATTTTGGACATAAAAAAAACGATACAAAATATCGATTCACCTTACATTTAGATCAAATC
>JBAIZZ010000044.1:264775-363299 GCA_037355905.1 Heliconius aoede
CCCCCGGCATTTAAAACCGGCGTGAAGTAGTGGCTCTTGCCACTGCGTTTCGCATTAGGTAATGCCGGGCCCCGGCGTCCAACATCCTCCACCTTAAAAGGCCGGCAACGCACCTGTAGCTCGCAGCAGCGGTGATCACTTACCAACAGGTGACCCGAACGCTCGTTTGCCTTGTCTTTTTCCATATAATTTTTTTTGAATCGTTTATTGTTTTAATTAAAAATTATAATGATATAAAAATTTATAATGTTGTCATAATTTCATTGATTAATTAAGTTCTTCTAGAATAGAGCCTTTACTACTAGTTGTAGGATAAGGGGAAATTCGTGTTTCGTTCTTGGCATATAATATATATTTAAAAGCTCGGCGTCGAGTTCAGCCACCTAGCAAGCAAAGTTTCGAAATCGAAGGGAAAGTAAATAATAACTTTAATATTATATCTGTTAGATGCGTAAATCATTAAAAGTCTTAATTTCTTGTTAACTTTTAATAAAAATAAGCCTTTAGCATTAGTTTATTCTTGTAAACCAAACATAGGTGTCAGTATAGTGCCGGGCTGGTGTCTCGGCAGGCAACCTCGTTCATCCGAGTAGATATATGGAAAGCGGAGTATCCAGTACGCGGAGGCGGAGAGTTTGATCGGCGGCTCTCCTATTGGTTGTGGGATGAAAATAGGACCGCCTGGTATTGGTTGTATCTGTAATTATACACTAATTTAGTTTTGTAACTTTGTAAACGAAAATTGAATATAAAACATCCTTGCCACAGATCAAATGTCATTTGAAAATATATTTATAGAGGTCATTAGAGAAAATATAAGAGGCCATTTGTGGTGCGTTGTGGCTTCGGTTACCACTAAATGAAATAAAATGAAATATTTAATATTTTCATGTCTTCGCTCTGATATCAAGACAAAACTGAATCTCCAGAATTCGGCAGAAAGTAGGCAGTGGGGTATCTTAAAACTATAAATCTAAATTTTGGGCTCAAGCGTGACGTGCCTGGTGCCTTGGTCGTGATGTGATGTGAGGTGCACACCTGTAGGTCAATCTGACAAATCGACCACCGAATCGTACAAAGTATGGTACATATAGTGCTTTGGAAGTGACGCTTAAAGCACAACCTTACTCTCAAAACTACTCAAGCTTCCTGTGCTAGGCTAATCCAGCGCAATGTAGGCATTTCGGACGTGACGTGACATGAAGTGCGTGCCCGCACATAGCTCCCACACCTTGGGTTCCAGCGTGACGTGCACGGGAGCCTTGGGCGTGACGGTGTGCAGTCGCGCGAGGCGCGCGGGCGCATGCACGCGACACACGCAGGGCGCTTGCGCAGGCATAGCGGCAGCAGCGAGGCGCGCGCCCGCGCTCGCCGCGGCGCCCTCGCGCGCCCACGCGCTCACGCTGCCGTTCACCACCGTGTCGGGCGACGACATCATGAACCTGTGTAATACATATTCGATATACTATGCTCATCAAGTCGCTTGCATTTTCGAGATTTAAATTATCAAAACAATTAATCACAAAACAACTAAAATTGACCTCAACATTACAAAAATCAATGCAAAACGCAAAATATTTAATTAATAAGTAACAAAACAAACAACATACCTATGTCCCCTCGGACATTCATATTCAAATCCTATAAATATCTTCACAGTCAAATTATGCGTGGGAGTCTTTCTTGTTCTGGCTCTCCAAGCATCCATTCTCACAGCACAGTCCCAAGGTATCAAATAATTAGTGTGTGGCAGAAATCCTGGCTGCAGATGTTCAGGGAGTCCAGCACTGTGGGAGTATAAGGAGGAAGCTCCTAAGCAAAGTAGAGACCAGCTTGGAAACACTGGGAGGAGTGCAGCTGGACTGGTTGTATGGAGCATTCCTGGTAGATACTCGGTCGTTGATGGCTGACGGCTTATTACTTTTTCTGGAATGTAGTTTTTATCGAGTTAGCACGTAATAGAACTTAAGCTTAACTTAGACCTCAAAGACGATACAATATATATTATGTGTAAAACCAACACAACATTTCACTGAAAAAGATACCATTTTTTATAATAAAATGTTTAAACAAACAAACCTGAAGCTGTTCCCTGTACTGTGACCACTTCTATGCCATCATCACTACACGCGGGAGGGTCCTCCTCATCCTCCTCCCTGGCGAACCCTGGGGACAGTTCGTCTGGGGGACTCCAGGGGGAACGAGACTGTGGAGAAGTTAAAGCTGCAGATTCTTCAGCAGGTTCCTTGTTCTCGGGCCCTTCTGGAGGTTCATCTGTTGTTCCTTTGACTGATGCTGCCCTGTAGTTAAGCATTTGTACAGTTTTGAACGTATTGTTGATTTGTTGATATTGTGAAAATATTTAAGAATGTACAATAATAACATAGATAGATAAGTTTGATATATTTTTTTAATGCCTTTATAATTGATAATAATTACGTCTTTTTTATTATTTTAGACTTAAAATCATCTCAAATAAATCCTATTTAAGCATATAGAAAAATATTTCCAACTATTAACTCTATTAATTAACATAGTAAATAATAAATCAACAAAAACATCTCACCTAAAGCTAGGCGTAGAAGGTTGAAACACTGGAAACTCGACAGCCAGTAAAGTAGAACAAATACCACATTCGTCAGCCGCGTAACTATAGAAGCTGTAGTTAGCTTTCTTCACGCTGTAGGGGTCGTCGCGGGGACATTTTGTGCGACCGCAGTTACAGGCGCTTATGTAGCGGACGCCCGATGAGTGCTCTTTTGTGGAGTCACTGTTTGTGAATACAATTGAATATGTTAATGTAAAGTGTGATTATGTGTCGTATTTATACATTTTTGTGTATCTATTAAATAAGTAGGGGAGGGCATGCAAATATTATTTTGTATGCTTTTTCCCGCAGAAACATTTTTGAAAAATTACGTGTTGAATGGTGGAACTCAACGCCGCAATTTGTCTTATCATCAGAGCTCCTTTGTTGGGATCAAACCTACGGAAGGATAGATATTGAACACGCTCAATGCGTAGGCCCGCCACCAGGTGGCCGTACTAACGCATGGGATGACACATCCCAAGAACTGCTGTAACACTATACACACACATATATAGCAGTACATACTGTTGCGGGTGAATACAGGGATGCGCGGTGAGCGAAGGCGCTTCACACAGCTTGCGCGCGCGCCACACCGCCGCACAGGCATTGCGAAGGCGCGCCCGCGCTGCCGCTGCCAGCGGGCCGCGCGCCATCGCCTCTACCACGCCTAGCGATACATTCACCTAGAGAAATGGACTGGGTTAGTATTAACATTCTTTCTTAGTTTCACGCTGCAGCAGGGTAGGCAGAGGGAGTCTAGTGTTAAGACTAGCGGCGGAAAGTGAGAACGAAAGTGTCTTGATGGAAATGGAATATCTCAACACTAGATTCCCATATATATAGTCTAAAAAATTACTATGTATGTACTGTCCACAAAAATGTGAAAAAATTATATTTTATAAAATCATAACATAACTGGCATTTAATTTGGAAACGACTCAAATAATATTATTAATGAGTTTGTTTTATGTCTAAATCTTATTCATAACATACATAAAAACAAATTAAAATATTATGTGTAAAAATTAAAGAAAAATCTATGTACATTTTTTTCTCAATCTCAATTTAATTTCGACTGTCTTGTACCTATTATTATTGTAGCATAGTATATATTTATCATTTTTTATTTCATTACCAAATAGGGACAACCAATTTGCCCGCAATATTATATTAAAATGAGATTATCATCTCATAATTTTTTAAATTACAAATATAATAAATTTTCATTTAAAGTTTACTCTTAAGTATTTGAAATACCTTATGTGCATGATGTTGACTGGAGTAATGTGGGGGCAAACCTTCAGCATAAGAAGCTTGCGCTATCGGCAACACCTGAAAAAATTAAATATACTTTTATAATAACTGCTTCTCGATTTTGCCAGAAAAAAATTAGAAGGAAGCTAGAGCTAATACGCTCTACAATTAAATGTTTTTTAAAATAATTATAGAACATTTGATTCAAAAACAAAATTTTTCGTTCTGACTGAAGTGATATTTTGAGTTTAGGTTAAAAATAGAAACCTTTCGAAGATCAATATTTTTATGACAGAACAGAAATAAGCAATTCTATTCCTCAAATCATCGAGTAATAAGGTTCAAAGTCAAGTCAAAAATTAATCCAAAATTAAAATTAAGTTACCTTTGCACATCTCGCCTGTGAGAACCTAACATCAGTAGCGAGGGCATCAAAGAGGGCGCCATTGCCCTCGTCGTTCTCAGATTTGGAAGTTTCTTGTAAGTAAACAGGTGTTAGTGCTTGAGCGGCTGCACGCCACGACGATGCACTTGGTAACTGAAAAATATTAAAATCAGGTCAGTCAAGGTAGGCAGAGGAAACCTAGTGTTAAGACACTCGATTCCTCCAAAGATATGATAAATAAGTATGAAATAACTATATACTGCTTTAAATGAGAAAAAAAAATAAGATTATTAAACTTATAAACACAGAATATTTTTTAATGAGGCCAGTTGTGGCACAGGGGCACAAAGTGTTGACTAAACTCAACTGGTTGTTGGTTCAGCACGCAATGCCTCCAGACTTCGGCAGAAAGTGGGGAAAGGAGTGTCTTTTGGCACCGAGGTTCCCTCTGCCTACCCTGCTGTGTGCGGGATACAGCGTGAAGCTGAAATAATTTTTAAATTTTTATTTATAATTATTAAAATAGTATAAATTTAAAATATGTTTATGATAAATTTGGATAGTTAATAAAGCTAAAACTACATAGTTAATATACCTAAAATTACATTGAGATAACTCCATTTCATTTATATAAAATGTATTTCCTATATATGAAGAAATTGCATGTATTATTATTATTAATAATATTTTTTTATCAATTTAAATATAATTAACAAGCAATCACAGAAATAAAACATACACAAAAAAATACCTCAAAGAAGGAAGTGCTCATAGCATATTTTCCAACATTATCATCAAATCCTTCACCAAATGCAAGATCTAAATGCCCCTGTAGAAACTGCCTAAAGGAATTCTTCTGGGACTTTTTCTCAGGTTCGATTCCAGAACAGAGATGCACTAAACCTCGTATGAGGGAACTAACATCTCTAGCACAATGATTATTGTCATCAGCATTTATGTAGACAAATTCTTCATTTTTAGGTATTGCAAATAAAGATTTGGCACTGCGGAAATGTTTTATTAAACTTTATTGGTATATATTGAAAAATTGAAGCCAGTTCTGGTGATGATGCACAAAGTATAATTATAAATGCAACTGGTTGTGAGTTTAATCCCCACTCGAAGAAATGAAATGTTTACTTATATTTATATTTCCATTTCTTCGCTCTGGTGTTGAAGCAAAACATGGCATTGATTTCCATTACTCAACACACAATGTCTCCAGAATTCGGCGAAAAGTGAGAAACAGTATAAGGGTGAGTGTATTAACTCTGCCTATTTATTTTTTTAGCTGATTTATTTATTTCTTAATAATTATTATAACAACAAATTATCTTAATAATTATAGTTAATAAAAGGTAATTGTTTGAATATTTTGAATCTTACCAAACATTAGTGATTAATCTAGCTTTCCTTAAAATAAAATATATTTGATCTTCCACCGCATGTTCCAGTCTTTTTAATGCAGCTGGTACTTTTTTTAATGGTGTAGGGGCCCTTCTAAAGTGAAAAAGTAAGCGGGGGCAACATGGCCTGCTATGACTTTCCCATGCTCCTCCAGCCCCAGAGGAAAGTATGGCAGATGTAGTTTGTGCTATAAGTTCTGCCCTGGAAATAGAATTACACTACAACTAGAATGTGTGGTTTCGTTTAATATGATCTATTTCACTTTTATATCACTAAAGGAAAAAAATTGCATCCCAAAAGTTAAGTAAATTTATATGTAGTGAAATTTAAACCTAAATATCTTGGAAACTACATTAAAATAATTATGTTCTTACTATTAGATATTAGATTATAGTATTAATGTGTGATTATATATATATATATATATATATATATATATATATATATATATATATATATATATATTTTGTACATGTTTAATTAAGTTATTAATATATCATAAAATCAGATCAGAAGACAAAGGATAAAAAGAAAATATCATTATCAATATATAATATTAAATTACCTATGTATCAAATTAATATGAATAACAAACCTATAGCTATCAACAGCTTTAAATAATTGCAAATATCCCAGATCAAAAACAGGAGTAGGTGAAGATAGTATTATTATATGACATAAATGAAAAATCAATGCAATAGCTTTGCATGAGTCCATTGCAAGTTCTCCAGATGCCACCAACCAGTGTGCTGCATCTGCATCTTTAATGGTACTTTGAAAATTTTCATCAAGTTCTGCGGCTAAAGATACCAATTTTTTGGTGTCGAGGTATGTAACTGCATGGAGATATAATACACCTTTCCTCTCGTCCCAGTGGCATTCAATGCCATTCTGAAAGTTTAAATATATTGGAGTACAATATTTGGTATTTATACCTATTTCACGAATACTAGAGTAGTAAATGTTGTTTAAAATTATTTTAATATGGCATAATAAAACTTTTAATACTTACTTCTTCACATTGTACTGAAGATATCAGAGGTGTTGTTTTATTGGGATACCGATATGGTGATTTACCAATAATACCAACAACTACAATGCGTTCCCTTTTGGAGAACTCCGGAATATTTTTAATACTAAATGTTTGAGTCATTTTAAGTCATAATAATGAAAATAACTATTGTGTTCAAATATTTTGGTTCATAAATGTCAAATTGACAATCTGCAATCGCTATTTATTACTTTTTATTTATTTTCTTCACACGCAAACTTCAAACTGTTATGGTCTACGATCCAATTATATATAAAAAAAAAACAATTCAAAAGTTATTATTTTATTTTCATAAATACCAATTATTGCCATATTTAATAGATATATATTAATTTTTATCAGTAACAATACCGTATTGTACGGTTATACATTTAATCGTTTATCACTTCAAAAATAGTTTCGACACTCACACTATAGTTGTCAAATAGTTCATGTCAATAAAGTGTCAGCTGTGCGTTGGCTCACCTTTCTATAAGTCAAGGTCCGCAACTTTTCGCGGAGAATGGGAAAATGTAGTCGTAGAACTGTATCAGTTAACAAACAAAATTTTGTAGTATTACACGTGCTTAAATTCCAAACGATTAAATTAGATAACTTATCAGTGAATTGAGTACGAAAGTGAATTGTATAATAATGTCGTCGATTATAGACGATATTTGCGAACTATTAGATAGTTACAACGGCCGCGACAAGGTAAAGTATGCGGATATATTTCTCATATATTACAAAATCCAGGAAATACCAGATAATAGTTTGTAATGTATTACAATTCCTAACAACCTGTTATTTTAGTGAAAGGAAGTCCATATTGTCACATAGATTTTGTTTTCTTAATCTCCAAGTAAGCCGCAAATCTTATCTCAGTAAGTGAATATTAGAATGAGTTTTAAAAGTTATTTTTTGTAAATCAGCTTCACGCTATTTTTAACTTATTTATAGAGAGAAAATATTATATGTTGAAATGTAAGAAGGATGAAATTTTAAAAAATTGCAAATATAAAAAAGTTGTGAATTAAATTATTTATACTTTCAGATTGTACGTCTAGCATGCTATACATGCAAGCTATATGGATGTGTGCAAGGAGAAAAATCCTGGCAAACAGCAGGCTCCCGTCTTTCCAATGCCAGGTTGATGTTAAGGCTGTTTGATGACATACCTATGATAAGACATACTTACAGCTATGGCTTAGGAAGTCATGTAAGTTGAAATAACTGGAATACTATAGTTTTTAATGTTCCTTAAATATTGAAATATATATCTGTATATGAAAATTATTTGCTCATTTACCTTATCTTATTCAAATACATGAGATTGTATCATGTTTTTCAAATGCAGTCTTACTGAAATTATTATGGTTGTCATGTTAATAAAATATGATTTTTATAGTAAACTGGAAATAAACAATGATACTGCTGAAAGGTTTCTTAATCTTAATTATTGAATAATTGATTTCTATGTTATTTGTATTTTTTAGAAATTCTATAATAATAAGAAGCTATTCTATATAAAAAGTATATTATCTGTGTTTCAATCATTTTAATGAATGTTTTCTCTTTTTTTATATTTCTTGATAATCCAAAAAGAAATGACTAAAATGTTACAGGAATCTTCAAAAATTGCAGCACTCTTGGGAGTACTTGCTAATATGGTTGACCAAACATTCTTGCCAGTTGAGAAAGCCTGCTGGCTCTATGATGTAGGCATCTTAAAGCTCTCTACATCGACAGCAGACAAATTAGAATTGTTAAGCACAGCTTTATGGGCAGCGAGTCTTTATATTTCACTTATACAGTGAGTATTTCATTTAATACATATAATGAACTGCCAACAGGTATTTTCAATTATTTTTAATGATGTCAGTGTTTTTAAATGCATTAGGTAATTGTGAATTGAAGTACTGGAAATATATTATTATACTAGGTTAATTGAGGCAAAAAGAAATAATAATAATTTGATATAATTAAAATAATTACAAAGGTGGAAGAATGTATATATGTTGCATGGTTTTTTCCAAATTCTGTTTATTTCCATACATTTACCTTTAAAATGCTAATAAAAATTTCCATTTTCAGAACATTCCGATCAATGAGACATCTTTGGTGGAGTAAAAACTGTCTTAACTCGGAAGATGCATATGAAGCAAGAAGAAATCTTGACAATAGACTATTGATACAAAGTGTTACCGCTGCTAAACTTTGTTTAGATATCACCCATGCTGTTAGTTGTTTACCCTCTGGTTGTCTTTGGGGGGAAAAAATAGGGGGAACTAAGGTTTCTGCCATAGCAACATTGTCGTCTGTGATTGGTATAGGGTTGTATTTTGCTAAGAAACGACTTTTTAAATAAATTGTTAGTAATTGTGGAGTGTGAAGGACTGGCGGTAACTGTCATAAAATAATGTCATTATGACAATGTATAGTTAGTTTTGTAAAGATAAAATTGAAATGTTATTTTACTTTTTTTTTATATACAATATAATCTTGCCTTGGTTATGTAAAAGGTGTATCCATGTAAAAAGTGGTAGAATTTTGAACTTTTGTTTACAGAATATATGTACGAGTACTTATATATAAGTTCATATATTTTCGCAAATAAATTTGAACTTAAATTTATGTAAAATTAACTACATACCACATTTTTGTATTAAGATCTTGTTTAAAACTAAAATCAAATAACGGGTAGAAGTGCATTATTGGAATCCAGTACAAGTATAGTCATATAAAGTCTTATATTTATATTTTTTGTCTGAATCCATGTTTCATGACTTGCAATGTATTGTATATACCTATTGATATCTTCCAATTTTTTTCTAATTTCATTGAACAGGGTACAGTAGAAATAAATGAGATGTACAGGCAAATAGTATGATTTGATGATGACATTAATATAATAAATAAATTAATCCATGTCTATTTTTTTTACCTGATTTTATACTTGGTGGAGGTTGAGTAGTTGAATAATAAAAGAAAAAATGTTTAAAGAAATGTATTTATAAAAATTGAAAATAATGGATATTGAACTTGCGCCTCTAGTACTGAACTAGTGCTCTAGCCAATTAACCGAACATTCTTAAAACAACAAAAAAAAAATAAGTTGAAAGTGTTACCAATATGCTTACAATTTACTTACAAATATTGATGGTGTGGAAAGAGAGCTTCACGCTGTATCCTGCACACAGCAGGGAAAGAAGAATGAAAGAGAGAATGTCAATCAAGCCATATATTAAAATGTTGAACATACGAGGGGGGACCCAAAAAAAAGGTCAGGTGAGTAGGGGGCGTGGGGTAAGGTAGTCATGCCATTTTTTAGCCAAGAAATGACGTACCGAAAGTGCCGCGTGTGCAGGGGCATTGTCGTGGTGAAAAAACCAGTCCTCTGTCTTCCACAAATCGGGCCTTTTTTGTCGCACACTGTTACGTAAAAATGGCATGACTACCTTACCCCACGCCCCCTACTCATCTGACCTTGCTCCGTGTGACTTTTTTGTTCCCACGTATGAAGAGTGACATGAAAGGACATCGTTTTAATGACGTAGAAGAGGTGAAGGAAAAAACGAGGGCGGAGCTAGCAGCCATCCAGACAGAGGAGTTTGAAAGGTGCTTCCAACAATGGGAACATAGGTTGGACAAGTGCATAGCTTTAGAAGGGCAATACATTGAAGGTGTAAAAGTTGTTTTGTAAAAAAAAATAAATGTGTGGTTTTTTATAAACAAATTCCGGTTTTTTTTGGGTCCCCCCTCGTATATAATGTTGCAGTGGGTTGGTCACATTTATGGCAAAATCGATGACCCTTGGGGTAAACGAAGGATGTAAACAGCTGAAGATCGAACCCGGTGGCGTGCCGTTGGAGATTGGAGCTTATATGATATTGGCTTAATTGGTAAGAGTGCTTGTACGGTGTCTCAGGGCCGCAGGTTCGAGTACCGCTACGTTATAATTTTAATGTTTTTTCTATAATAGTTTTCTTTCCGTAGTGTGGACTTGTAATACTTTAATAATATTTAAAAATATAGATATTTAAAAAAAAAAATTATTATATGATATTATATAGGTAGGAACACGTATAATTTTATTTCTTTAATTTAAATTTATAATTTAAATAACATTTTTTTAATTTTTGTAAGTAATTTATTTTAACAGTGTTATGGTCTGTTTAGTTATAGTCATAGTAATTAAATATATATTAACGTTAACAATAATGATAGGATACAACTAAGTAGCTTAAAAAAATATATTAAAAATAAATAAAAATATTTTTTTTTATCGCAACAGGAATCACAACAGAGTAAGTAAAAAGGGAATATACTCGTACGTAGCTTTGCCTCCGACAAACTTATGTCGTCCTGGTAATTTGGATATTTCGAAAGCTTGTGGAAAGAATGTCAAAGGAAATCCTGTCTGGAATTTGAAAGGAATGGTTGTGTCGAGAATTGACAACATCAATGACACGGTGAAAAATATTTTTCCTTCATAGCGATCCCTGTTTTACTAACGGTTGTGTTTTTGAAGAACATTTCGTGGTAAACTCATTTTGTTAAAGGATTTCTTTTTATTATTAAAGTTATCGTTTCAATAGAATTTCTTTTAAACATTTCCCTAATAATAATGTACATATAAAAGACATTTAATAAAAACTGTAATTTTCATACATATTGTTTTATTGAGTTTATATTAGTCTGATATGTGGTTTTCCAATAAAAATTTACTTATGAGGTCAGGGTCAACCGGTGGTAGCCTTTTTTTGTTCATATGTTCATTCGACGATTCAAAAGTGCTTATAAAAGTCTATTTGAATAAAGAAGAAAAAAAAGCATGACGAAGGTTCTGGTTTTTGAAAGATGAAGAAAGGACGGAATGCAAGATCAGAGTAAATAGTAAGATATTAGAACAAGTAAATGAAGTAGTATATTGGGGAGTATGTTCAGGAGAGATGGAAGATACGAAGAGGTATATAGAGACGACTCTCTGACTACCCCGCTAGGGATAAAGCGTGAAGCTAAGTTAAGTTAAAGTTAAGAAAAATGAATTTGAATATATATATTAATCATGAACGGTAAAAAAAAAAGATAAACGTGTAAACACTCTAAGTAAAAAATACACATCGATTCTTGCGATAACGAAGTTGGGGTGAGAATTCAGAAAATATATCGGTCATCCACCACGTGAAGGAAAATACAACCCCTTGTTTAGTTATGAGCTCTTGGTATTTCTGCCCAAAAAGACGGATCAATGACGAGAGTGAATGACAGGAATCACTCGAGGAAAATATGAATAACTGATCGAAATTTTTCGCTTCTTTATTTATTATTATTATCATTTAATCTCATTATTGTGGTATTATAATATATATTTTTTTAATCTTAAAAAATTGCTGAGCTTGTTTATATTTTTATGGAGTTAGTTGAAAATTAGTTTGTGGCAGTTATTCAATGAAGGAAGAAAATATATTTATTATATATAATAACTATATTTTAAGGAACTATGATTTTCTAACTAGAAACTCTCTTCTTTTCAGTAGGTTTTACTAACCAAAAATTGTAAATCTAAAGAAAATTTATTACCATTTCAAAGAGGCCATAACAATAATCATTGATGACTTTTATAATTTTCTTTTTTAATGTATAAAAGAAATAGATCTTTAAATATTTATAATATTTATTTATTTGATTTTTTTTTTAGAAAATTGTCCTACATCACTATCAATTGACATCTTTAAGCTCAAGAGGCAGTCTCGAGTTACGACTTTCTGTAACTTAAGCTTGAGGAAAAAAGTCTTTATGAATGAAGTGGAAATTCCTTTTCCGGTGAAAGGGAAAGCCCTCTAAATAGAAAAGCTCCGAAGTAAGTTTTCACGACATCCGCGATACCAGGACATCATATTCTACGAAGAAACATTTCCATCTAGGTTACGTGCTACGCGGATCTACGATTTGTGTTTTGGATATGACATTTAGTTAAACATAGCTTGTTTTTATACAATAATTTAGATTTTGATTTGGAATTTTGAGGGCAGTCCAAGCGTGTGACAGTAAGCAGATAGCTTATGGGTTCGATTCCCGTTCGAGAAAATTAAATATTTAATATCTATTGTAATTTCCTCACTCTGGTCATGAGGAAAAGCGCGGCATTGAGTTTCGCCAATTTTGCTGATCAACACACAAGGTCTCTAGAATTCGGCGGAATCTTTGTAACAGAAGTATTTTAATGGGAACTAAGTGTCGTCACACTAGGTTCCGAGGTTCCCACTGCCTACCATGGTTTGTGTGGAACACAGCACTTACAAAGAAACGTTCCAGAGTTTGAAAGAGAGTTTACATATATTGCAATAAATACGGATTTTTATAACAAAAATAATCTTGTGCTAAAAAACAAACTATACAAACTCGGCGGAGGGATTTCTTTAAGAACTTAAATGTATTTTATGTAGATATCTATAATTATTTTAAGTACATATGGAATTATATTACTTGAATGTTGTGATCTTATTTGAAATTTTATAAAACGTAGCCATTACTGTTTTAAAATTATAATATCATCACATCATCACAAACTTAGTGTTCAAGCTTTATCATATCGCATCCATTCCTTCCAACGCAACTAAAACGATTGAAAAAATCAATATTTTTAGCGCATGCGTTATAAACGACATTTCTTAGAAACCTCTTCCCGTCTTTGGTATCCTAGTACCGCCGCCCACAAGTCAGACATTTTCCTGCCCTCCTCCAGGCTTTCCCGGAAGCTAAGACCCTCTACTTCCGCTCTGTAGGGCAGCGAAGACGGGGAAATCTGCCCAAGATTTGCTCAAAATGTCTCTTTTGTGAAAGCACTGTTTAGTGTATTTCGAAGCTTTGGGGTAACGTCATGGGGAGGGGGGAGGTATAATACGGGAGAGGGGGGAGTGGGGGTTAAGTCTAGTGCGCATATTCGACGCGCATATTCAACTAGTGTTTAGAATGTGATGTATAGCGTACTAATGTAATAAATGTGAATGGTTTTGACGTTGTTCAATACACATTCAAAATTAATAAAAATACTGTAAAGATTTAGATGAAACTTTACAGTTATATACGAGTGTTGCTTGAGATAAGATTTAGTATAGTTTGGTTTCAATAAATATCTTTATCGTCTCTATATTCATTATGAATTATGCTAAAATAAGAAAATATCTTATTTTATTCTCATATATAATTATTAATTCATAATATTTATTATACATTTACATAGAATTTTACCAAGGGAGAACTTTAAAGTATGCTATAATTTTGAATTGAAATTATGAACTTTTGTTGAACATACTTATAGATGTAATTTTTAGTTAATGTAAATTGGGAAATATAACGTAATTTTTCTTTATTGATATTAATATATTTAATTGTGCATTTTATAGGCCGTTTTATTAAAAATGATATATTTCTAGTTAAATAAAAAGAAAAATAATTATTTTAATAATTTATCTGTTGAACACATATCTGTTTAATATTGATGTCAGTCTTTTATATAAATAAAATGAAAATAAAAATAATTATAAAACATAATTTGCTATTATATTATACAATTGTTGTGATTCCTTTCAACATAATGAAAACATATACGTTATCACAGTGTTCATAGTTATTTAAAGAAATTCGTGTTAGTATAAAAACATATTACAAAATATATAAACTATCTAATTTTACCTGCACTACTAACTACGATATAAAATATACCCTCTACGAATATAATACCTACCTATATGTATACGTTTTCAAAGATCATTAAGTAACATTTTATATAAGTAGTGTTTATTCACTCCGAAGAAAAGGCACGAGAGAGAGAGAATCTTTATTTCTAAACTTGGAATTTCTCTACGTCTCTTGTCTCGGCTTATTAGAGTGTAAACCTGCTAAATCCATTTTGGTAATAAGTAAAAGAATACAAAATTTACCTTTAATTTATTTCATATAGTAGAGAATACAAATTTATTATAATTTAATTAATAGACTGTTAGCAGGTTTACATTTTAAGTCAAAAACATAAAACATTTTCGGCGTCTCTAGTAACTAAAATTCACACAGATAAAGTTAGATAGTTTACTTGCTAAAGTATCGATTAAATCGAAGCAGTTTCACGCTGTATCCTGCACACAGCAGGATAGGCAGAGGAGGTGTTGAGTGGCGGAACTCAACGCCGCATTTTGACTCTACACCAGCCGCATTTTACCGAGCGACGAAATAGAAATACAAATTTAAATAAATATTTCATTTCTTCGTGTGGGGATCGAACCCACAACCAGTCGCGTTCGTTAAAATATCGATATTGATTCGTATTTATCTTTGGTCTCACTACAAATGGAATATTAGTTGTAAGGGTAATCTCGATCAACAGCAAACAGTCAATATAAAATTAAAACCTAAGACAAGAAAAAGAGAGATCAGCGTAAACCCACTGTTGTTCAAAATTACCTCATTTAAAATTATAATAATATATATTACGTTTAAAAATGTAAACTATCTTATTAAATTGTGCTAAATTAATTACAATAACTAAAGTGCTTCATACATTTGTAACGATATAATAATATATAATATATATCTTAAATATTATATACAAATTTGTCTATTACCCGGCAAATTTAAGAAAGAGGGTATTTCTTAATAAAATGATTCTAAATATGGTACCCATGATAATCAGGCGGGTTCGTGAGTTTCGTTTGTGGTGTCTTCTTTAGTAGGTATGATTGGTCCATGGTTTTTGGCGGGCAGAGTGAAGCAGAGGAGTGAACATACTGAAATTATATAACTTTATTAATAATAATTAGAAAAATTAATTTATTTAATAAAACATTTTCATATCTTCGCTCTGTTATAGAGGCAAAGTGCGGTGTTTAGTTCCGCCTCTCATTATGCAATGATTCCAGAATTGCGCCGAAATTGGGGAACAGAGTGTGTTAACACTAGGTTGTCTCTTCCTACTTTACGTGCGGAATACAAGCTGAAGTAAAGCGTGAAGTTGATTTATTAAGCTTTCATTTTTATAATTAGATAAATTGTAATATTTGATTTTAATTTTTTCAGACTTATTAATTTCATAGTAGTATGGTGGCACAGCATCTTATTTTAAGCGCGAAGGTTGTGGGTTTGATTCCCCCTCAAAGGATTGAATTATTTATATTACTATTTTCATTGCTGCACTCCGGTTAAACGTGGTGCATCGCTCATGCATCAAACATCCTTTCATTATTCATTATCGCATATGTATATATAAAAAGATAACTACAATTAAAATAAAACACTCACAAATAACAATTCCGCCGAAAAGATAAAAGCTGACGCCGCAGTTCGTTTCCAAAAAGACACCTATTAGGTTGGAGGCGGACATCGAGCCCACACGACCCATCATCATGGCGAGGCACACCGCCATTGCTCTGTACAAATTTGGTACTTAGTTAAATCTATATTAATATTGTATGTACAGCTTTGTGTGTTTGTTTGCATGCGCTAAGCTCAAGAACTTGTAAAATATGTATTGGAATATGTATACTAAACTCTTTCATTTGATACTTCACTTTAACTAGCGCCCTTAAAACCAACTTTCGTCGCCATTTTATGGTTATTATTTTAAAGGATTTAGTTACAAATGTAATTTTCAATTTTGTCCTGGTACTACGTGTAGATGCTAGATGCCGAATTTCATAATCATAGGTCAAAATTCATAGGTCGGACGTACCCTATTGATTCCCTTGATTGTGTCAAAATGCGTTTTTTGCGATACAAATCGGCCATATCTTTTTTAAAAAAAATGCAGGAATAGGTTTTTTTTTAGAAAGTCATAAGACCGTGATCTGAGTATATGGTTTGAATTTCAACTTGATATCTTCAAGCGTTCCCGAGATAAAGACTCTTGACAGACAGATGGACATCTGTCAATCTGTCTGTCAACAGTCCTCCATCTGGAGGATCTTATAAGGGTTCCTTTTTTCCTTAAAAGGTACGGAACCCAAAAAACAATACTGACATCTCTCATTTTTACATCAGCAAAAAATACTACAAAACTCTCACCTATACTTAGTAGGAAACAGTTCAACCGTAACCGCATTCATGAGACCAATACACGCGCCGCACATTTGGAATATCGCGAACAAAGCGACCGCCACCGTCTGGTTGTAGACGTGGTGGGCGATTATCCCACAACCGCCGGTTATAAATAATAGTACCACCAAAATGGTTTTCTTTCCTATATAATCTACCAGGAATCCCACTATTATGTACATTGAACAGAATACTAGTCCTATATATATTGACATTTCAAAGATGGCGGTGTTCATCGTGTCGTCGCAGGTTATCTGAAAATATTAAAAATTATTGTTTTATTGTATTTTGTAATGCAATTAATCGTTGTGGCGCAGTTGGACACCGTCGCGGCGGTTATGGGTTTGACTCCCAATGTGAGGAATGAATTATTATAATTTAAAAAAAAATAATAATGTGCAATTTATATAACAATTAATAAACGAATAATATATGAATATCTCAATTTAAATTGGTTTATTAATTAATATAATAATGATTGAAACTGTTTTAAATTTATACTTATTAATTTAAAATTTAAATTATAATATATTTAATTATAATCTATACACATACCTCAGTGCCATTGGACATTTTCTGTTCAGCGTCCAACACGTCGCAGATACGACTCTCGGCTCCGTCGTGGTTCACGAGAGAATTTAATATTGAAGGAAACCAAATGTAGAAACCGTTTGTTCTGGAATGTGGTAAAAATATACGTTAATTATTGTATATTTTTTGTGTAATAGAAATTCAGTTTTAATGAAAAAGTGCAACTTAGTGTTGAGACAATGATGACGTTCTCCATTGTCAAACACTTAGCAAGGTTTTAACTCCCTGCCTCAGAGATACCTCTGAATTTCAAGCGCCTATATAAATTTAATGTACTACGGTGTAAAAATATATATTTGATCATAGTATGTTTGCAGGCATTTAAACTATAGGATTTGGGCCATACCGTTTTACTACTGGCTCTCTCTGTAATAAATAAAAAAGTAATAAATGCTTATTTTAATATATTTTTAAATAAGATTTAGAATCGGTGAACGACCTTGGTTTTGTCATAATGTCGTCACTCATTGTTAATTATTCAAATAGTCGTAGTAATGTTATTGCGTCTGTTCTTCATGTCATGCAAATTCGTTATCAAATGATGGATCGTTTGATTACAAATTGAGGCCGAGGCGCAGTGGCACAAGGGTGCCGCCCGTAAACGCGACGGTTGTGGGTTCGAGAAAGTGAAATATTTCTTTACGTTTATATTTCCATTTTTCTTCGCTCTGGTGTCGAGGCAAAGCGCGGCGTTGAGTTCTGCGACTCAATACGCAATGCCTCCAGAATTCGGCAGAAAGTGGGGAACGGAGTGTCTTAACACCGAGGTTCCCTCTGCCTACCCTGCTGTGTGCGAGATACAGTGTGAAGCTGAAAAAAAAAGATGAATCATTTGATTAACAATTGAATTCTTTAATTGTGTTTAATCATGTAGATAAAAATTTGATGTAGGACTCACATTAAATAATAAATGCTACGGTCATCGTGAGGCTGCGGTATAGCATTTAACTCTAAGCGCGGTGGTTGTGGGTTCGATTCCCACTCGACTAAATGAAATATTTATTTAGATTTATATTTAATTTATTCGCTCTCATTCAGTGTCGAGGTAAAGCGCGGCGTTGAGATCCGCCGCTGAACACACACTATCACCTGAATTCGTCGGAAAGTGGGTAATTTTATTTTTATTTAACTTACGTAGCAAATATTCCAAATTGCACAAAACAAGTGAGACAAGTCCACGGCAGTAGCGGAGTCTTGAACAAAGGTGCTGTTTGATCGCGCATGGATTTTAGTACCGCGACTATTCCTTTGCTTTCTTCCTTCTTGCCGTCTTGTACTTCAGATATGAGAGTTTTTACCTGAAATTAATATGTAACTTTAAATATAAAAACAAATATATGGAAATAGTATTTTTAATTTAGCTATTTGCTAGTGATTATAGTAAACACTCGTATACATATAGTACGGTCGACGAGTCGTGGTCGCCTTGCGTTTTCAGAACTTTTGAGCATTGGTTACTAAATAAATAAAGATACAATTCCTTGAAAGTCGGAAACGGAGGGCCTAAGCTCTATCCCTCTGCTTATACTTCTATACGCAGAAAACTGAAAAAAGTAGCCTTATTTTTATTTAGTTATTTAAATCAACTTACTTGAAAATTATCTTGCGGTTGTCGGTTATTCACAGCATAAATTTGTTTCAAAACCTTCAAACACTCTTCCGATTTCCCGGAAGCACTCAAAAACTTTGGACTTTCTGGCGCGAAGAATAAGAACAGTGTGCTCGTGATGAAGGGGAAAGAACTCGCAAAAACTAGCAAACGCCATGGACGGTACGAGATGTTTAGAAAGTTAATTGGTAAGGAAAACTCTAAGGGTAGAATTAACCAGGAAACGGCTGTAATAAAAGAAAATGTTGAATTATATCATATTTTTAATTATAATAAAGGGATGGATGAAGTATGTAGGTAAAGGAGACAATTGTTATTTCAAATAAACACGTAGAAATATATATCTTCGTATAATATCTTTTCCTTTTCCTTTATATTGCTAGTATATATTATTAACATAAGGTGTAAAATATATAAAAAAACATGAGTCTGATAAAAATATATGTAATTAAATATCATTAGAATGATATGATCGTGCATAAATAAGTATGGATAAAAATAGCATTAATAAGGTTAATAGCATTAAAAAATGATTGGAAAATAAATAGTATACAGATACATAATAATAGATTGAAAGAACAGATTACATTAATAATAAATTTTCAATATAAAATAATAATTCATATAATAATTATAAAATAATTTAATTACCTGGCAATACTACTGTCCCAATTCCGACAAAGGAAGACCCGAAAGCGACCATTTTGTCACGATGCTGCATATTTGTGAATTCACCTAAATACGTGTACACTATTGACGACGGCCCCGACATGCTGAAAGTGGAAAATTAGCTTAAATTCATGAAAATTTTATTTATTCCCTTTTTCTGGCTCAATAGGACAGGCACAGAGTACCTAGTGTTAGAGAAACTTACATAAAGGTTGAATGATCTCGCAAAAATATAAAACATATAAAAAAAATAATACACAATTATAATAATAAGTGCGTAATACAAAAAAAAACACTCACAACATAGCAGATATGAACGAGAACAGTCCAAAAGAGATCATGTCGGGGGCGAAACTAGACAGGGCGGCGAAAGTGGCCGAGATGATCATCGCAATTATCATGACAAAGCGGCGACCCTTCGTGTCCGCCAGCCAGCCCCAGAAGTAGGACGTTAAGATTATAGCTGAAAAGGTGATAGGTATTTACAGGTTTTATTTAAGATTTGTTAGTTTTTCTACATAAACGTTTATTTCTTATGAAATAATTGGAAGAAATAAACAGCAGTAGTATTCGGCAGAGAGTGGTCAGCGGAGTGTCTCAGGACTTAACTGCTAAAAAATTGCATTGTGCTGAACTACTAGATTGTATCAATCTTTTAAAATAACGATTGTCTTAACATCATGTTTTAAAAATTAACATATTTATTATCATCATGAAATAAGAAATAGTAATTAAAAAAGCCAAATGGCGGAAATTTCTACCAGTAGTAGCTGCATACCAGGATAAGTTATACGTTCCAATAAATAATTTACCTAGAAAAGGGATTGCAGCAAGCCATCCTCTCTGCTGCATGGTGAGGTCCAGGTCACATTGAGCAGCTGGCAGGACGTACCCCATGACCAAGCTTTGCATAATCACTCCCATAAGAATAAAACCACTTAGCAGCATATGCACGATGTTGTATAAGCCGAAACCTGCAAATGTCAAATTTTTAAGATATTTTTTTAAAATAAGTATCTAGGTAAATGTATTTAAATAAAAAATGGTTTTTAAAAGATTCCAGGTAAAACTTTTATAAGCGACGCTTCTCGATTATTTGTTGTTTTTGTCATATTTTAGGTAGGTGGCTACTGTCTGCTGTCTTGTCTGTTGCCTTGGGCTGGTTGAATAATTTTTGGGCTTGGCCGATGATAGTTAAAAATAAGCAACATACTAATTTTTACCCGACTAAGGCGAAGCAAAGAGGAGGGTTATGATTTTGACCTGTATTACCTACTATAGAAAAACAGATTACTTATAATAATAAGAACCCTTGAAACATATGTCATATATTTAAAATATGGGAAATATTTAGTGAACAAAAACTTTATTAACATAAAACAACGTTTTTATGTAATTTGATCATAAAATATGACTCACTTTAAATATATATTTTTGAATACTTTTAAGATTCAAAAATTAATATTTATATTACATACAACATAAAAATGTTATAAACACGCATGGTTCTTTTATCTTATGTTTTTATAAAATTAAAAAAAAAATAGCACTTTTAAATATTCAAATTACACTTCATTTAAATAATAAGCAATTTTAAATCATCGTTTTAATTTTTTTGACCCGAAGTTTGTCTCTGTAAAACGACGGAAGCACTACGTACTAGGGAGAGTAGGCGATTGGGCTGCTCTAAGCTCGAAGCGACAACTTACAAGACAAATAAAGAAAATATGGAAAATTTAAATTAATGTACTTCATAGGCAAAAATTATTACAAATTTATATTTGTACTTCATTTCACGTTTTCACCCGCAGGACTTTAATAAATTCAATTAGAAATCATGAAATTTATATGGAACCTTCAGTGAGCGAGTCGACTCGCACTTGACCAGTTTTTTTTATTATCACCGCTACATCTTTTTATAGTTAAACATATTATAATGTTCACTGATAACGATAGTTTATAATTTATACGACACGAATGGGGGCAATTTGTAATGATATTACTAATTCCTATTTAAATAAACTGTTTACACGTCTCAAGTCTCGCTGATTTTGCTGTTTGCAATGCATGAAGGGGCTTTATATTATTTGTGATAGTATTAAAAATAGTACGATAAGGTATGTGTTAATACTTGGGAAACCCCATGTTACTAACAGTTTGGAAAACACAAGGAAATAACAACTGGCAAAGTTTACTTTGGTGTTAATTCTTTTACGTAATAAAATAAAAGTTAAACTAATTACGCCATTATATCAAAACTTCAAAACGTACTCGACGTAACGTAATCTTCCTTATATTTTGAACAAATCCATTGTTCTTCAAAATCTTATCAGGTTTAAAAACATATTTTTATCAATAAGCTTTTATTAAACTATTAAGGATTATTTTTTTATGGCAGAGGAAAATTTTGTACAGCATATAGTATGCAAACAACAGCTCCGATAATAAGCAAAAAAATAGTATCACTGTCTTTCTCACGTTGCATATCTTATCATGTTTATAATGGATTTGGTATAATTCGCATAGTAACTTTACAAGTAATAACAATATTTTTTGTAATACAAAAGTATTTCCGAACGTATTACTTAATTTTAATTTAAAACGTATAATGTTTTTTTTTTATGGGAGAGGACAAGGCACACGAGCGTTCGGGTCACCTGACGGTAAGTGATCACCGCCGCCCACGACCCCATGCAACACCAGAGGAGCTACAGGTGCGTTGCCGGCCGCCAAGGTGGAGGACGTTGGGCGCCGGGGCCCGGCATTATCTAATGCGAAACGCAGTGGCAAGAGCCATTTCACGCCGGTTTTAAATACCGGGGGTGGTATTAATCCGGTCGAGTCTGCCCATGCGTGTTGCCATTACTGGCGACGTGACTCTACCACACGTACTTTAGTCGCCTCTTACGACACCGACAATACCAGGGTTATCCTATTCTAAGTCGGGACCACACGGCTGACTTCACCAGAGCGAGGTAATTAAAAACATAAATAAATATTTTCTTTCTTCGAGTGGGAATCGAACCCACAACCAGTCGATTGTGCAGCACATTGTACCACTGCCCCACGACCGACCTCAAAATTAAAATTTGAGTAGTTAATCTAGATAAATAACCTATAAATTATAGGCGACTTGGTGAAATTAGATCCAAATGTTACATCATGAAGTTCATATAACTAATTAGTTCACGCTGAGACCAAACTGTGAATTAATAATACGATTATAATTCATCTTCTTCGAGAAAGATTGAGAACGTTCCTACAAATGTTATTATTTTATTTCTTTGTCTTTACAGGTATAATTTGAAAAAATCTTTTTAGTCTGACGCCAGTCGTGGCGCAGGGGAACAAGCGTGTGACATTAAAAAAGTCGAGGCAAATGTCTCCATAATTCGTCGAAAATCGGGCACAGAGTGTCTTAATACTAAGTTCTACTCTGCCTAAAAAAAGTTTTTTAGTTACCATATATACAGCCTTATACACATAGATACAGCTCTAACAAACAAAAAACTTATATATTTCCCCTAAGTCTGATTTCAAAGCAACTAGTTCTTTTTTATTATTAATTCTTAATACAAACACAACAAAATAAGTTGGGGTCGACAAACCCAAATATATGAGAGTAAGCAATTTATAAAAAAAATATAACAAAAAGTTTAGGGCCAGATGTATTAAGAACTGGATACAGGAGTGAGTCGTTTTAAATGTAAACAGTGAACGCACTTGTTGTGACTATAAATAGTAAATATTATTAAAACGTCGGGTTAATAGATGTGTATAAAGCACTTTACTGGGAGCAAAATAAATAAATCTAGTTTATTTAGAGTATTTAAAATTAGATAATATATTGAGCAGTCAGTTACATTGAGTAAACATTTTAATAATATAATGATATCTCTATGACTTTTGTTCGTGTAAAAAAATCACAATAAGTATATAAAAAAAATAATTATCAATTGTAATAAATAATTTTATTCGTATTTTTTTGGAATTCCAATAAAAACTGCCGCACATAAGCAGTATATATAGAGGGAACCTAGAAACTTAGTGTTAAAACACGTGTTAGTGTTCCCGTTAAGATCCTTCCGATCCTAATTTTCCGTCGATTTATAGAGTCATTGCGTTTTGAGTGACGGACCTCAACGGCCGGCCCCACTCTGCTTCGTTACCAGAGCGAGTAAAATGCTCATTCTCTACTTTTCATTCCATTTTCAAGCCATTACGAGACGTTGCCGTCTCGTAATTTCTTTTCGCGGGAAAATGGAATATAACTTAATTAATTAATTAATATATATAAATTAATTACAATTAATTATCATTCAAGTCTGGATCAAACTTGCAATCATCGCGTGTATAAATTTTAAATGAACAAAATATGACTGTAAATGCGATAGGTTGTGGGTTCGATTCCCACTCGATAAAGTGTGTAAAAAAAGGGTTCATAACAATTATGTTTACTATAAAATATGTATAATGTATACTTATTAACATGTAAGTAGCAAAATAGAGTTATAAAAGCACGTAATAATATTAAAACTTTAAATAATATTTAAATAATAAATAATATTTAAATAATAATAATACTTCATGTTATTTATTACGTTTGGTGTTGACCATTGACGATGTCAAGTTTGATGCTTCACTGCTCCCATTAGGATCCATTACGCAGATACCACGATAAATTATATTTTAAGTGTTTCATACTTGTAAATAATATTATTTTATACTTTATTATTTGATTCTCTTTATCGTCAAAATTTTATATGCCTTTTCAGTTTTTTTACGTTTGGAGAGTACGTAAATTAAGGTTGAATGAGGCTGTCGTGGGGCTATGGTACTTCTCTCTGACCACCCCGCCAGGTATAAAGCGTGAAGCTAAGTATGTCATCAATATTTGACTTTGTTTTCAATTACCACCCGTAGAGACACGTGTTGAATGACGTCCAATAGCACCACACCTTATCTAATAAGAAACAATATCTATCTACTTACTCTCTTGGCTAAGTGGAGACGTGTATGATTCTACGTTAATTGTATTTTTTTAAAGCAAACAATATAAAGCAATTATATTTCAATATTAAAAATTTAAAATTTATGTGAATTATTACGGAAATTGGTTTTATTTAATTTTAATTTTAATACATTTTCTTCATAATTATGATTTTTAGTACTTATAATATATTATTATTCTTACTGAAGAAAGAATTTTTACTTTTTTTTATTTTAGCTTGACGCTATGACGCACACAGCAGGGTACCCAAAGAGAACCTAATGCCAAGACACTCCGATCCTCATCTTCAGCCGAATTCAGGAGGCATGGCGTGTTGAGTGACAGAAAAATATTAAGTATTTTATTTCTTCGAGTGGCAATCGAACCCACAACCTGCCTGTCATAATTGGCGTCTTGTTAAGGGGTTATAAAATACTACTACCATTTATAAATCATAATTCACCTTTTATAATTTTAATATAGACATACGATAAAAGGAATAGTTTTTACAACAGCTATAAATGTAAACTTGTCCTTCTAATCTTTCTCACAGATTGATAATCTTTGTCAAAAATAAAAATATTACTATATATTAATAAATTAATATGTAATATATCAAATGTTATGTTATCAGATAAAATTCTTAAACTATATGAGGCGACCTGATCTATAATTAGATATGGCGACAGTGCTGTGTGCTGAAAAGGAAATGATAAAATTTTTACACTGCTTTTGTCAAAATAATTTGCTGTCTCATTGATTATCAGATAGATTTTTTTTAAAGAGATTCCTTATACAAAAATATATTTGTGAAAATAACTTAGATTCTCTCTACGTTCTCGTATATGTACGTAAAGGTCCGTATCAAAGAATAATTAATTCCAAAGTGAAAATTGTTATAATATAATTTAATAATAATATAACTTTTTCTTTCAACATTGAAAATCCATAAAAATATTATACTTATTATTAAAAATTATTAAGTAAATGGCTTATTACATTTATAAATCATACATAGAGCTTAATAATTTAGAAACAAGTAGATTGTGTCAACGTCGAACAACGTGTTTCATTTCAGAAAAAGCCACGGAAATCGTGACATTTCTAAAATGAAATAAGATTCTTTGATTTTAATTTGAGCTTTTGATTTAATGTTACAAAAAACTCAATGATCTCTATTATAGAGTTCTTCGTAACATTTCTAAGATACACTAAAGAAAATATATATCCTTAGTGTCTAATTCTCCTTCTATAAACATGCAAAAGTTATTAAGATCTTGATATAAAACAAGAACCTTTTTCCCTTTCCAATGATGTAGAAATTGTCAACAATGCTTTTATCGACTAATTAAATAAGTAGTTCAATTGTTGTTTTATTAACAGAAGCGTACAATGTAGTACTAGTTTTTGTACTAAACTATCTTTATATATTTAAAATCTATTATTAGATTATTGTATGTGGTTTGAACTTATTAATCATAAAAAAATATATATTTTATATCTTATTTCTTTTTTTTTTTGCATATTGAACTTCTATATACTGTCCAATAAAATAACAAGAAGGTAAAGAAATGTATGATGACGAGTGTACACTTCGAGTGTCTGATTAACGCTAAAATTGTAGGAGATATGAAAAGTTTTAACCAAAAGATGAAATAATATATATATATATAATACCAAAATTTGTATTAATTCGATATATCCCCACTAAGTAATTGTGAAATTTATATTTTTAATTTGTCAAATCGGATTACGGCCAAGGTTAGCCTAGATCCATCGATATACTCAAACTACGCTTGATATTATAATTAAAAAGTATATTTTATGTAGAAACACTTTGCTTATTTACACGATTCGATTTTAGAACATGTATATTTTAAAATTTAAGAAAATTTTTTGTCAAAGCTTGTACCTACTTCTCTTTTCCACCAAACAATTAATTGATAGATCTACCTGATTCATTAATAGGAAAAAGCATATTTTCCTTTTATTGTTTTCGTAAATGACACTTTTCCAGACAGATTACAATTGATAAGAAGGCATTGTTTGTTGAAGGAAAAGATTAAGAAAAGATACTTTGAAATATTTGTAATTAACAAGTTTCACTAACAATAAAATAATTATTATAGTAAAAGGTTACTTACATTGAAAATAACGTGATAATTGCGCAGTAGATAGTAGCTCTCATTTGTAAAAAAACTATTATAACGTACATAAGTGTTTCTACGTCATTGCTTGATATAAAAGTTTTCTTCATAGTTTTGAAATTAGAATGTCAATTTGTAGAATATTTGATGTGTTATTTTTTGTTAATTAAATATTTATTTTACATTTAAAAATTGTTACTTCAACAATATTATTCTATAACACTACATCCGTATTGTATAATACATTAAAATGATATTTGTTGCAAAATAAACATTAACTATAATTGGTGAACGTGGTAAACAAATATATCTTTAATTTAATGAACATTATACGGTACAGATACACATTTTTCTCAATTTTTATAATTAGCTTTTCGAAAATATAAAATTTCTGAATTATAAATAAATATTCCTTTTAAATTGAATTGGACATAACATTTTCGAAGAATAAGCACTCTAAAATTTAAATCATTTCAATTAACTCACCAGTCTCGACCATAGCTTCTTCGAGCGTTGCAATGGAGATATCTTTTTTGGCGCCATTTTCCATTTTCCCGCTTACGACCATTGTGTCGAACGTCTACACAAAAAAGTCAAGGTTTTATGTTTTAATACTTTAAATTACTTATAAATTCAAAAATATATAATAATTAAATTAAATGCAAGTCACGATTATAAATTTTACAATTAATATGAATTGAATCAGCTTCACGCTGTATCCCGCAAATAATAGGATAGGAAGAGGGAACCTAGAGTTAAGATACTCCGTTTCCCAATTTCCGCCGAATTTTCAGGCCTTGCGTGTTGAGTGGCTGAACTCAGCGCCGCGCACTGCCTCGACACCAGAGCGAAAAAATGGATATATAAATTAAATATATAAATATAATTATTTTATAATTTGGATTTAAAAAATATATATATATTAAAATACCTTTAAAGGATGAATGGTTATTATTTATTAGCACAATTATATTTAACGTGAATAAAAAAAAATAATGACGGATCACTGTCCTTTACTAATCACTGTCATCGAGCGAACTAAAGAGTGAAATTATAATTAATTGACTTCGAGTATCGGAATCAGTATTGATAACAGCGATGAATCATTACAGTAAGCCCTTTAGATTAAGAGATAGTATCTCAGAGTTAGCACGTTCATTATTTGCTTATTTTGTTAAATTATACGCTTAGAGATAGATATAAAATGCGGATGAAAGTATGAAAGTGGTTCTTGTGCCGAATTAGGGTATTTTTGTTTCAGCTTCACGCTGTATCCCGCACACAGCAGGGTAGGCAGACGGAACCTCGGTGTTAAGACACTCCGTTCCCCACTTTCTGCTTCTTTTATTACATACATCTTACTTACTTACTACTTTTTATTAAATACTTCTTTTATTAAATGAGGGGTAAATATTTAAATAATAAACATACTTAATAGATAATATGTCGTTCCATCGAATTAACACAACTGTAATGGACAAATGTAGTGAATGAAAAATATGTGACATTTTATAATTACAATTTTATTGTAATCTCGGTCGCAATATTTTTCTTCGTTTTGCCTAGTCATTACCTTATCTATTTTACTTTGGATCTGTAGTTTATCTAATTGACTTTACTTGTGGACGCTTCACGTAAAGAGAGCAGCAAGAAATAGAATAAATACAGGGGAAATATTTATTGTTGTATGGACCCTCGATATTTTTTATATTTTGAAGCGGCACGGCAGTTATAAAGAAATGTGTTTTTTTTTAAGAATGTATGTTTGTTCCGTTTTCACGTAAAAACTACAGAACGGATCTAGATTAAGCTTTACAATAATGCAGCTTAAACATCAGAGTGATTTCATACATTTGACTACAATATAACAATAAATTTAAGCCCCGCATGGGTCGCTAGTATGCAGATAAACTACATAATATATAAAATGTTCAATTTATTTCACTTTCCCGACATTAAATGTCACAGATAAGGCGTACATTATATATAGCCGCATAATTAATATATCCATCTACGAAAAGTAATAGCTGACTAAAAAAACTACCTAACTTCGGTTTCGGTCGGCTCAATAGGGAGCATTTTAAGGTGAATTGAATTATTTGTTATCGTTTTTTTTAAGACAATTAATTTTTTTTTTAAATTTACACATTAATAAATAATTTAAACTTTAGTTTTTTTTTCAAAACTAACGTATATCATAGAGAACCAAATTTTGAATGCTATTCCGAAAAAACGGGACATTTGTTACATATATCTAATAAATTTTATCTGTAATATCTATAAGCATATAAATTTTCCATTTCTTGTAGGATTTTCGCCAATTACAAATCATTTTAGTGTAATACATAAATTATAAGAATAAAATTATCATATAATGTATTTACCTACCTATTGAACTAAGATAAAGAGCTTAAATAATGATAGATGGAGATTATTTCACTATATGGGGGTAGATCAAAGTAAATAATTATATTATTTCATTATTATTTGGTATAAGTCGGCCTGTTGTCGGGAGGGATACAGATCAAAGTTAGTTTCCGTTTTAAGTCATCGATATTGTTCTTATCTTGTGATTCACTCGCTTTGTTGAATAAAGAATTTTTAATATCAAATAATATTTAGCCATTTTTTATTTTCACATACGTTTGGCGCGTTGGACAGATTTATAGGACATTGTAGGACAGAAGACCTATATTTCTGTAACTTCCGCATGTTTTCAAATTAATGCGTGGTGGGTACACAGCCTTCCGTCGTTTAGACCGTGGCCTAATAAAGACGTGGTAGTTGTGTAATTAATTAATTTTCAAATTTAAATTAAGAAAACTTTTTTATTGTTTATTTATCTTATTGTAAAGGTTTTTTTTATTTTTTAATGCGGATATCAGACTACTTTACAGTAGGCATGTCACACCCAGAACCTCATTATTTGACATCTCTATATTTTGAGAGGCACTGCTCAAAATATAGAGATAAGCGAAGTCATTTAATTCAATAAAGCATTACCGCGAGTGGGAAACTTTTAAAACCATTCGCTCATCCACATCCTGTGTGTTTTTGCAAAATTATTGGCATTTTGCAAACGCTGCCGTGAGCTGTACATGTGAAGTATGTACATTTATACAATATAATATTTAAAATAAGCAATTAAACAAAAGATAACAACAATGATAACATCATAAAAATGCATCATCATAATTTTTGGTAGATTTTACGTCGTCACGTCGTCTTATCTTATTCTATGATGATGTATTGGACTTGACGCCACGACTATTGTACTGACAATACTTACGCAATACATACATTATATATGTATCTAGTATAGTATATAGTAATAGTTGAAAACGATTATATCTAGTAAAAAATATAATCGTTTTCAACTATTTATATTTTATATGTATCTACAATATGACTATTGAATCGTGACACCTAATGTATGTAAAATTAAACTTTAACTAAATCTAACTTTTGTCGAATCAACCTGTGAAAATTTAATATGAGAGGGACAGGATCTCTTCGATCGCCACGCGGGAAAATTAATTATTTTCATTTCCAGGCTCAGTAAAAGTAAAACAAAATAGCGGCGTTGAGTTCCGCCACTCCACTCAGAGTCCCGAATAAGAAGCACATGGTGAAAAACGGTGTATCACAAGATATCTTCCTGATATGGCGGGAAATTCTCTCACTACTTCCATAGAAAGATAAGCTTTTCATGAATCAGCTTGAGGGAAATTTAGATGATAAATATTTATTATGATGTACGATAGCCACGTTGTCGCTATGTTACGATGAGAAGTTCTTTCATCATCGCAGGTTCAATATGTCACATTCGTCATTGTAAACATTTTAACTCTGATAAAAAATTGTCATTTTTTTTTCTTTAAAATTAAATCTATATTCATTTCTAGTAAAGAAAGTTAACCGTTTGTTTTAATTATATTTTTTATTTTATTTTCGATAAGTATGTTTTTTTTTCGTATTTAAAATGATAAGAATTCATTTTTTTATAATATTTATATTTTCAAGGTTTTATTTATAACGTCTCATTATATTTTTAAAAAATTAATTATATATTCACGTATTTATTATAATTATATTTTAATTAGTTTTTATTATAATGTGTATATTTATAATATTTAAAGTCGAGAATTAAAATATTTGCGTGTCTTAAATAAATATTTACCTATTTGCCTGTTTGATAAACCTTTAACACATAACATACCTCTAAACTTCAAAGTTAATTAATAATGAAGTAAAATGGAGATAACACAGTCATCGTTTACTTCTTCGTTAAAAAAATATCTTGCACCTATACTTTTTACGCGTTTGATATATAAACCTTTATATTGTAATGGTCTAGAACCATTATATTTTCTGCTGTGGTTTTATACATTATATATTATATTTTAATTATATTTATTAAGAACTTGATTTGTTTTTTTAATTAAGCTAAAACGGTGTCGTGCAAGTTGTAATAAAATATTAACGAAGGACGATTCTAAATTCAAGTGAAAAGGGTGAGAAAATATTATAATGTAACTAAAATTTCAACAAGGCCGTCTAGGAATATGAGACTGTAAACGTTACGGGTGTGGATTCGATTCCCATTCTGGTAAGCGCGACAGTTCTGGAAGGGAGGCAAAGCGCGGATTAGAGTTCCACCACTCAATACGCAATGCCTCGAGAATATGGTGGATAATGTGAAAAGGAAATGTCTGCCTACACCGCTATGTGTGTGAAGCTAAATACTTCAAGAAACTGGTGATATTTGGTCGAATTCCGTCATTTTATGGATTTTGCTCTCTAATAGCATATTATATTTTTACATTTGTTATAAAATTGTGCGGCTCTTGTCACTGGTAGAGTCTCCGTAGAACACAGAAAATCTCCGTTATTTCGAATTTAGGATTTGTGAATCTAATAGCAAGCAATTAGTTATATTTTTACATTTGTTAAAAAATTTTGCGGCTCTTGTCACTGTTAGAGTCTCCGTAGAACAGAAAATCTTCATTATTTTTTATTTAGATTTAGATAGATCATTGCATATTTTTAATCATATATTTCATATGTTATTTTTGTATCAATTACACTACTATAGTGACTTGGACATTTTTCAGTGGAAAAACGTCGGTCAGGGTCAGAGACTCGCAAGATAAATATGAAATGTTTTTATTCAACCGATTTTTTATTATAGATTTTTAAGTTAATGTTAGATGATAAGTGAAAAATTAAAATCTAAAACAATACATACATTCTCCAACGCCCCATACGTTTTCACATGCACTTCGAAAGTTTTTGATTTTTTGATTTTTTCGAACCAAGTCAAACTGAAAGACAGTTTCCAAAATAATTAAATTGTAAAATATTTTATATTATATTTATATTTGATCCGAGTTTGTGTGCTCGAGCTCAGAATTTAACCGCGACTGGAAAAGTGACGGCGGTCAGCCCTGTTATATGTTATATCGCGAGTAATTAAATCATATAGTCTCTTTTGTTAGCGATAAGGAGCCGCGGGAGTTCTACAGATCATAGGCTAAGATGATATAATATGGTGAACGGTATCTTCCATTTAAACTAAATTATTATAATAAATATTATGATTTTTTTTTTGTAATGTTTGATGTAACTTATATCTTTATTACTAATACTTAATATATCTGTAGAGCTATTTTTATACGCGATAGACAATTTCTTTGAGAAGAATATTAAGAATATTTAAGTAATAGGTCGAAGCAAAAATATTTTCGTATTTTTCATACAAAAAAAAGTAATTATATGTTATTTAGGTATATTTTTTTATTTATTTCTAATATGTACGTGCCGTTTTGATCGATGACTTGTTGCCATCTCACGGGTAGTGCCATGATCGGATTTCTGTAGAAATTTTGAGGTCCAAATGTCAAGTTTTTCTTGTACTTATACTGTTGTAAATGCCATAAAACTGTTTCATGATCAACATCCAATCGTTCAGCAATGTCGTAGCTACTAATATGTCGATCTTGCTTCGCTTTCTCAAAGATGGCACTGATTTTATCTGTGACAGGGCGTCCAGAGCAAACCTCATCTTCCAGTCTAAAAGAGTTAAAACCTTTGAATCACGTTTGTCCTGCTCATATTGATACCGCATTAGGTCCGTAAACAGAACAAATTTTAATCGCGTCGTTTGTCGCATTTTCACATTTTTTGTAATAAAACTTTACAATATACAGAATATTTTCGTCATATACATTCATTTTGCTTGCTTGAAAAACAATTTTGCTTGCTTGAAAAACAATTGAAAAATGGCGGCAACTAGTTTTTGTATTATTTATTGCATCTTCAGAATGTCACATTTAATGTTATTAAAACCAGCCAGTTACATTCAGTACAGCCAAAGAGGTTTGATTACTAATAATACATTCAAAATACGAAACTACTTTTGTTCCAACCTATTATATAACATTTTTATTGCGATGAAAAAAAGGTAGATTAAATTAACATAATATGATGAGATTGAACTTTTTTAATACTAAAAATTTGGATGCTTTTACTATAATAATATACAAAAATTATGAGCAATTCTAAAGGACATATGCTTATTGTGGTTATATACCATGTACGCAAAGATGACGGACACGCGCTTTCTTACAAATTGTAGGAGACTCAATTAAAGCAAAAAATGTATAATCATAAATATACGCGATTAATTCGGTTCAATAGTTTCATTTAAAATACAGATAATCTTTCCGCATACATTGTCGTACATAATTTAAAAAAAAAACTATTTCTTAACTATTTTATTGAGCGATTGCTGCAAATGTCATTTTAATTAATATCTACCAGAGCTATGAGATAAAAATATAAATTTAAATTGATATTTCGTTTCCTTGAGTGGGGATCGAACCCACAACTAGTTTACATTCACGCTTTGCTCTTTGTGCCACGACTGGCCTTAATGTAGTATTATAATAAAAGACATAATTTATTGATTGTATAATTAATTTTTATTTAATTTTAAATGTGATATAAAGAGAAGTATTGCCATGTCATTGCAATGACTATACTTATACAAAATCTATAATATATAGTAGGTAAGTATAGCTATTAAAATCAGTCTACAGGAAGGCGGTTAATTGTTTATCCTTAACTAGAAAAGATAACTTGCTATATATTAATTATTCTATACTACATTACATTACATTATACGATAGTCATTATAAATATGTAAAATATCGGTCTTGGAACCTTATATGTGAAATTACTTAAAAAATTATATAATAAATCTCCTTGTAAATTGAACAACAGAGAGCTTTTAAATAATAAATTGTATATATAAATTTTATGTGACAGAAAAAATACATTTCCACGAAAATACACCCTATATAGTGCGCAAATTCTCTTCACCCGTCGTTGTTTCCTGACTGCACTTTTGGAAGTAGGAAACTGAGTCCTGCACACACTGCGAAGAAATAAGAAACGGATTATTTATAAATTATATACAAAAGCACTGAATATTTTCTTAGTTTCACGCCGTATCCTGTCTATGGCAGGGTAGGCAGAAGGAAGCAGGAGTTTAACTCTGTTTCTTTGTCTGTTCTCTGTTCCTATGTCCACGACGGTGACGGATCTCACCATTGCGCCGCTGGAAACCCTTCTTTTTACATTGTTACCCGAGCGAGAAAATAAAAACATTAAAAGATGTCTTTCTTCACGTCCGTTCGTCCGTCACAACCGTTGGATATACAGTCCGTAATTATAATTTTAAAAATAAAATGAATACAAGTTACTGAATAACAAAAGAAAAATTATTAGAAACATCTTAATATTACTCGCAAATTTAGAAATATTGACGAGTCATGTCTAGTCATACACACGTACTTTGTGATTAGTATAATATTATTATTAGGCTATTTTTAGAATTTTGATATTGAATTGTGGACCCTGTTCTAAAATTTTATGCGCAATTTTAATATGTTAATATTTTTCCTTAAGCCCATCCACCGTCAATGTTTGTTTTATCGTTACTTATAAAGATTTTTTGTGTTTCATTTGCATTTAAAAAAAAAACTTAATAAAGGTTATCACAATTAAAGTGGTAATTTATATCCAACACGCTAGTTAGCTTCACGCTCTATCCCGTAAACAACAAGATAAGCAGAAGGAACCTAGTGTAGAGACACTCCGCCCCCGCTCTCTAGAGAATTTTCAAGACATTGCATATTGTGTGGCGAAACTCTGCGCTGCGTTTTATTCTGTTACAAGAGCGAGAAAATATTAAATAATTCATTCCTCGAGTGGGAATTTAATCCACAACCGCGACGTTTAGTCTTGAGACTGTTAACGTTGTTCCACTACGCCACAACGGCGTCTACATTACATAAGCTATAATTTTCTTTACAGTCACATAGAAATATAGTCATAAATCATTTCTTAATCAAAATAATGTAGAAAAAATTAATAACTTCCTGAAGTTATTGATTTCGATCAGCTCCAAACTATATCCCGCACACAGTAGGGTAAGTAGAAGGAACCTAGTGTTGAGACACACGTTCCCCCTTTCCACCGAATTATGAAGGCATTGCGTGTTGAGTGACTTAACTTCTAAATATATTACATTTATTATTTTCCTACTAGGGTAAATTAATAATTATTTATTAATATTTTCTTCTTGCTTCGCTCTGGCACTAAGGCAAAGCGCGACGTTGAGTTCCACCACTTTTACGCAATGCTACAAAAATTCGCCGTAAATAAAATGTGTTACTTACAAAAGAGAAGACCAGCGAAGGCGTAGAAGGTAGCAGTGCATGCTCCAGCCAAAAATACTCCAGACACGTTCGCTCCCACCACTGAGCCTATTCTACCAAACATCATCACCGCACCGACCGCTGTTCCTCTAAAACAATAACATTTGGATTTACTATTAAGAGAATATCACAATATTAGGTCGACGTATTTAGATGGAAGTCAGTTTAAGCTTATTAAATAAAAGAGGCCAGACGTCACGAAGGGGCACAAGTGTATGAAATATTTTATATTTTCATCTTTTCGGTCTGGTGTTTAGGTAAAACTCAATACGCAATGTCTCTATGTAGAATGTGAGAAAAGAATTAATGAGAACGGAGTGTCTTAACTCTAGATTCCCAGGTTCCTCTGCCCGCTCTACTATGATGCAAGGGATACAGTTATAGTTAGTGTAAGTACCTTATAAAAATAGAAAATAAATTAAATTAACCATAAAGCACCCAGTTGAACGTCGTATTTCGCATTACGCAGCGCAATGGTTCAAATCCGGGTTGATAACGAAAAAACGAAAAGCAACAATAAAAAAAACTTATATAAATATATGTATTTTTTTGATAAATAAAATCAGTTTGCAAGGCTTGCCTATTCGCAGTATATCCAGTAATAGTCTAGTAATCATTTACTAAAATTGAAATTAGATCCTAATAATAAAATTAGGATCTATATTATTCGCCAAATTGTGGGGACCTTCCGTTTTTGAAATTCAACGCTGCGCTCCGCCCCGTCATCAGAGCGAAGAAATGACAACCTAACTCGTTTACACGCTTGTGCACCTGCGCCGCGGCTGGCATCTAAATAAATAAAAAATATACCACTATAGGTATGGTAGTGCATGCTATATATCAATATGTAACACTTGCATCTAAAGCACACGAACCGGTTATTTAATACGATCTATCATATAAAGTAAGTATATCGAGAGATAATAAAATTACAAGCATTCTATCAATTGTGTTAAAATCCAGTTAAAAGTGGCTACGAGTGGATACAACAACAATAGAGCAAACAATGTAACTTTTGAGTAGCACTTAAAATCGAGCCACCGTCACGCGTTCACCTTTTAAACTTAACTAAATTGATGGCGAAATTATTTATATATTTATCTATATATTTATATTATCTTTAGCCAATATTACTCCCGTGAACGGGATTGTCACGGGACTGTCCATATATTTTAAATAGCTCATACATAGAGTAATTAACTTTTATAATCTCGTTGTTATTCTGAATAAAATTATTTGAATTTGATTTTAATTGGCTTTTAAGGTGACGTCAGGTGCCGGCACCTTAACGAACTATATTTACAAAGTGGATGAAAAAAAACGAAGTAAATTTCATTGTTTATGTCCAACACGCTAGTTAGCTTCACGCTCTATCCCGTAAACAACAGGATAGGCAGAAGAAACCTAGTGTAGACACTCCGCTCTCACTCTCTGCAGAACTTTCGAGACATCATTGTCTTAAGTTAACATAAATGAATTAAAATATATATTAAAATGCCGCATTCTGATGGGGTTTTCCCACAACTCGCGACTACAACACCAGCTATAAATTCATAAATGTTATAATTATACAAATAGTCAAGAATAATTACTGGCATTATATGTTTATGTAACGTTCAAAATGTAAATATATTATACATACGTTAATGAAAAACTTATATATTTTAATAATAATGTTAAAGTGTATAAAATTTGTTGGATTATTTTAGTAGAATAATGACGTATCCAACAGAGGTCAAACCTGCTCAGTAATACAAATATCTTCTATATGTAGGAAATTGTTTTATTATTACAAGTCGAAGTTGAGGTGGAAGAACTCAACGAACAGAGCGAAGAAAAATGGAAATATAAACGTAAAGAAATATGTCATTTTCTCGAGTGGGGATCGAACCCACAACCGTTGCATTTACGGGCTGCATCCTTATTATTGGACGATATTATCTTATTTGCGAAACTGTTTTCTGTTGTTCAGTTATTATTGATTATTATCTAAATAAAATTTTCGTCAGCTTCGCCATTCAATTGTCGTTTATTATTCAAATTTTATTAACTTTCTCTTTATCAATGAATTAAATACTTTAGAAGATATGATAAACTCTTTTCCACGACAATTCTAGGTTGCCGTGATAATTTTAAGCATACAGTATTGTTTTTTACATAATTAAATACATTATATAGGTTGAGCAACCGCTGTCGGTTTTAATTGTTCTTTACACTTATATCATTTCAATTTATCCAAAATATTTGGTGAAGAAAAATGTCAGGTGGCAATTAGAATATAAGGAATAGTAAAAAAAGCAGAACTAAATAGTAAGATAGCCAGGGGGACCTCTGTTTGACCTTTGAATATATAGTCTCGTCAAAAATGGTTGCGTAAAGAGCGTGAGACCCCCGGGAGGACGTTTATGAAGAGGTTGATGACGATGACGAGGTAAAAAACACATGCAGAGACGCTTGGCACTCCGTTCTCTCTGGCTGATAAAGTGTGAAGCTAAAAAAGCTTGTATGTGATAATACAAGAACTTTAAACAATGTAAGTAGATACATTTTGTACATATAATTAGTGTTAGTCTCTATCTTCTTCGTCTTCGATCTACGTAGAGGTATATGACGAGAGGTGTTTTGAACAATGAAATTACAACAACATATAAAATGACATAATTAAGAAACCACATAAGCTGTCATTTAATTTTAGAAAATTTATTAGTCGTAAGAACGTTAAAAGGGTATATATACTTGTAAATAATGACTCTAAGAGACAATATGTAATTATCATTATATTAATGTTATAATAAATTTGCAATGCACGTAGAAGGAAAAAATGCGAGTTTATTAAAAAAATATTTATACACAATTTATTTTACCTTTTATTTATTATATATCAATTAATTAAAAATACACTAATTAATAAGGAATTCAGATTATTAATTAATATGTACTATTTATAAACTTATATAGGGTGAGATCTCGCTGGCTTGTCGCTACTACGAATATAAAAAAATAGTCGTAGATAAAGTTACAACTTTCTCATAAAAATAATCTTTTACTAATCGGACAGAGAGAAATAAACCTCCCACCATATCTGACATTGCAGATTGAGTGACCGAACGCTACCAGATATATTATCTGTGGTGGTGGAATAGTAAATTAATTTTAATTAAAATTATTTAAATATAATTTAGCTAACCTTGATTATAGGTTTAATGTTTTTTAATAAAAAAAAAACTCTCCTGAAAGATGTAATATTTAGGATATCATGTATCTGAGTTTTCCATCTTTCAACTACGCGAACTAAATATTTACAATATCACAATAACATGATAAAAGTAATGAAACCGCAAATATTTATCATTTACTGCGCGCATTCATAAATTATTATTCGTTTTTTTTTTTTTTGTCAAACTTTTAATAAGTTTATTCACACGTTTGAACCCGTTCTTATATCTATCTAAAAGTTTTTATATGTTCTTGATTTTAACAAGTATGTTAATTATACGTGGCTTTTAAATATCAAAATAAAAATACGAAAAGAAAATATACTGGCAGTATATTCTATTATTAAAATACTCGTTTAATCGTATGCTTTAAAAAAATAATTGTTGAGGCCGTCGTGGCGAAGGGCCAGACGCGTGTAACTGCAACGAGACGGTAATGGGATCTATTCCCACTCAGAGTAATGAGTCAATATTTATTAATACTTTTATTTCTTCGCTCTGTTACCAAGGCAAAAGCCTCGAAAAATTCGGCAGAAAGTTAGGAACGGAGTGCCCTAACACTAGATTCCTCCTCCTACCCTGCTATATACGGGATACAGGATGAAGCTGATTTACTATTCTGAACATGTGCTATTAATATCAATTTTATATCTTCGTCATTCAAAGTGGCTATAGCTGGGGGCAAAGTACCTTTCTTTGTGAGGGCTAATAGCAACTCTTGAAAGCTATAGGTACCTACTAAATCTATAGTTAGTTGTTTGTTTACATTATAAGATTAATAAAACAATTGTTAAGATGAGATAAAGTGCTATCGTACACAGCAAGATTACTAAAATTTACAAACAAGGTTACTTTTTATTATTTTATTATGTGAGCACATCTGATGTAATCTCGGCCTGTTCCATGCAAATGAGGGTAGATGAATAATAACTGTGGAATAAAATATTAGGTTTTTCATTCACATATTTTATTGTAATATGCGATATACAATGCAAGACAAATATAGTACCAAATTTTCGTAAATTATTCTACTCACTTTGAGAATTATTTTTTATAATTTTATTTACGTTAATAACAATTCCAAAGATAAAAGTCCCGTTTGTCATGAATTGAATGACGAAACTCAACGCCGCAGTTTGTCTTCTTACCAGAGTGAAGAGGTGAAAAAATTACCATCTCATAAGCTGACACAGTTAATCTGCTCTTACCTCAGGTTAGTAGGGAAAAGTTCCACAGAGTACGCTGTTAGAGGTCCGATGCCGAGAGCAGTTATTTGTAGAGCCGACATCGATACTCCGGCTAATATTCTGAAAAAAAAAACATACAATTTTTAAGTACGCCAAACTTTTATCATTATAAATAATAAACTGATAATATCATGAAAGAAGAGGCCAGTTGGATCCTTGCTGAATATAAACTGGTGCTCCAGCTCGATATACTTTTTACTTATTCTAAGTACTAACAATAAAATTTCAACTTGTATTCGACTTTAAAATATGAAATATGTTTTTGTCTTCCTTCTACTCTTAATATCTTAATTCTTTTTTTTTTTTTTTTTTTATTATGGGAGAGGACAAGGCAAACGAGCGTTCGGGTCACCTGATGGTAAGTGATCACCGCCGCCCACGACCCCATGCAACACCAGAGGAGCCACAGGTGCGTTGCCAGCCTTAAAGGTGGAGATGAAGGGCACCGGGGCCCGGCATTACCTAATGCGAAACGCAGTGGCAAGGGCCACTACTTCACGCCGGTTTAAAATGCCGGGGGTGGTATTAAATCCGGTCGAGTCTGCCCATGCGTGTTGCCCTTACTGGCGACGTGACTCTTCCACACGTACTTTAGTCGCCTTTTACGACACCGACAGTACCAGGGTGATCCTATTCTAAGCCGGGACCACACGGCTAATTAATTTCCTAATATGTACAACAAATTGAGTAATAAAAGAATTTGGGATGACTATAATTACATTTTATAGTACAATAATAAGTTTTTGTAATTCAATTAAATATGAAAAGTCAATATTCGCTTCCCTCAGTGAATGTGTTTTTTTAATTATTCTTGTTCTGGTAACAAGATCGAAAGGCTCCACAGTGGAGTGTAATAGAGACTGGAGTTTTTTAATCTAATATATAAAATCTTATATCTAGCATATATATTCTTCATTTAATCAATTTAAATCGGCAATTTTCAAATAACTAAGCCACCTGGCTTAGTTATTTGAGTCAGTAGTGGCGTAGGAGCATTTAGGTGTGACTGTAAACGAGACTAGTTGTGGGTTCGATCCTCGTTCGAGGAAATAAAATATTTTATATTTTCATTTTTTCGCTCTCGTGTCGAAGCAAACCACCCAACAGTGAAAACAGTTTGAAACTAATAAAAAAAGTAATAACCAATTACCTGTTTACAGTCCACGCAGAAATGAGGCATGTCCCACCAATGAGAGCGTACATAGCTATTAATAAGTTCCTCTTGCTGAATGGACTCAAACTTATGAGCATCACCAGGGTTCCGTATATGAGAGAGGCGACGATGGTAATCTGGAACGTTCTATGGGATATGCTGTCTACACATGTTGCTGATTCAGTCTGAAAAAACCATAATGATTATTTGAAAATCTTAATACTGGTTATTGGGTAGCACATCTCTGTATGCTTTGATGAATGATGATGAAAGCCCCCCAATGTTCTATAGTACCTCCCGTTTTTTTTTTGTTTGGTCTTTTATATTATGTATCATTTTATATGTATTTATGATTCTCTTAGCTGTTTTTAAGCAGATAAAGGGAACTTAGGAACCTAGTGTTACGACAATTTTCCATTGTGCCGCGCTTTGCCACGTTACTAGAGCGAGGAAAATGAAAATATTAAATAATGGGAATCGAACCTACAACCTATGACATTAACAGTCGCACGATTGTACCCCTTTGCTACGACTGGCCTCACGTAGAGGTATGTATATTGCTTCCTTTTTCATACATTGCCACACTGCGCTACGACAGCTGACGGCATATTAATAAATATATCATATAAATCCATATTTACTTGATTGTCAGGCTGGTTCATCAGCTCACAAATCGTCACCGGGTGATCAGGGAACATCATTACTTTGTTGATTGTGTTGGGGGCGAATAAGAACAAACCGTTTAACCTGTAAATCAATTTTCAAATTATCTTTTTGTCATCTCCATATCAGTAGTCGTAAGTAAGTCGTAGTAAGTTCTGTTTCTGCTTAATAAATATATTTCGTTTAATCACACTAATATATTTGATTTGCATCCTTGTGGTTACTATAACATAAATTCTAATTCCCTAAAGCTAGCACTAGTAATTTATTTATATCAATGAATTCCTTTCATTTATCTTAGCGTAAACAGAAGAAGAATCTAGAGACAGAAGAATCTTTTGTCTATTTTGCATTCAAAAAATCTACATTTACAATTTTTTTTTGGCAAAGGGGGCCGAATGCCATGTTTGCTCTAACAATATAAGGAAGTTTACAATTTTTTATATCGACTTATTTGTAGGATGGTAATTCAAACCCAAAAACTGAAAGGAAAAACAGAATTGAAAATAAAGTAAACTATAGACTACTGAAAAATGTCGTGGATTCATGTATTCTACATTTTTGAACAAATGCTGATAAGTCATGGACATTCTGCAACAGGTTTGCTTTTTTGCCAGCGAGCAATGGAAAGAAGAACTCTAAAACTAAGAAAAAGGAATAGAATACGTAACATAGACCTACTAAACTAAGTTCAAGGAATCTCTGCAACATGCTGTGAGACTGAAATGGTAGTGGACCGGCCACTTAGATACCAGGACAATAAGTGAATATTACAAACAAAGTGGCTTAACCTCTCCATAAAGAGACAAAGGGGACACCAAAGGAAAGGATGACCAACTCGTTAATGTATGTATGTATGTAATGAGAAGGCTTTTGACACCAGTAGAGTGAGCTTTACAGTAAACATCAAAAAATTTTACTCATCATAATATTATATAAACAACTACTTAATATGTAAAGTTGAATAAAGTTAAATAATTGAATTAACATTTATTTATCACGAAAAAGCAATAACATCTTTTGATTTAGATTCACCATATATAAATAAAATAATTTAAACCATCATCCACTGTTTTATAATTATTAAATAGTAACCTAATTGAATATGTATGTTTGTATGTACACGTTCCACGTGATCTATAAAATTAGTTATTATACCAATTATATTGTCGTGTAATTAAGTATGTAAAACAAAATGTTGTATTTTATATTATATGAAAATTATGAAATAAAAAAATGGAATTGAAAAAAAAATGATTTTTCAAAATTCATTCAAGAGTCCCACAAAAAAATAAACCAACTTAATTACGTAATTTTATATGAAGATATAAAATAAACAAAAAGCTTATTGTGAAGCTGTCTGTCATTTTAATTTAAAATATCAATCAATCCAGTTAAGACATTCCGTTCTCCAATTTCCATCGAACGATTTGCACTTTCCCTTTTTACCAGAGCGAGGAAATGAAAGTATCAAATATTTCATTCACCGAGCAGGAAGTCAACCCACAACCTTCGAGTTTACCATTGCACGCTTATGGCCCTGCGCCACGATGGTCTCAAAACGCCTAAGTCATATCTAAAAAGAGAAGCTTTTCATCATTAAGTATATAAAAAAGTATATGATATAACTTACAAGGAAAACAAGCCAAACATCAAAAATCCGATTAGAGCTAGCCATTTTAAGTGGGGAGGTCTGAGGAGGGCAAAGGTCGATCCTCTGTTTAGTTTGCCACCTAAGGAACAGTTTCCATCTTCAACAGTTTTCTCACCCTCTTCGTGGCAGCTTTTTAATGATGTTACCTGGAATAAATTTCAGATGTATCATAAATTATAATAATGTCAAATTTAAAAAATTATATATTTGGCTAGTCGTTAGGAAATTTAAATAGAATTCATGATTTATTTCTCGAATAGAAAAAAAAATAAACTTGCACCACGCTTGCAGCACACAGCAAGATAGGCAGAGGGCCTATCCAGATGTGTACGGACCTACTACTAACCTCGAGTTAAGACACTGCATTCCCCGTTATTCCATATACAGTCGCAATTAAATAACCGTTGTAATGAATAAGCGCTATATGTAGAAAATACAAGACGATGCGTTCTCCATTAAAACTAGGTCCTCTGGTGCCCACCGCTTGAAGCAAAAAATAAGTAGGATTACTTACACCATATTCCTCTTTGGGGCACCCGGTATTCACATGGTATATGTGGCTTAAAACTTCTAAAGCTTTTTGAGGTTTGTTCCTTGCCATAAGGAACTTTGGACTCTCCTTGGCCTGCGTCAGCCACAACGCAGCAAGTATGAGGGGTGCTGCGTACACAACTGTTAGGATCCTCCAAGGATGTATGCCCATGATGGTGTTCCAGTCATACGAAAGTACTCCCCATGCGAAAACTTAAAGTAGAAAATAATATTAATATATCTGATATATTTGATAATAACACTTTATGGTTATTACTACACTTATGGTTTTCTTATTTTTTTTTAGTATTTTGTGGATTAGACATAGAACCCGCTGTTTATTACTCACTTTGGCTAAATTATACCGGAGAATATCCGTGCATGTCTTACATACAAATAGTGTTTCCGGGATATGGTTAATTTTATCATTGAACTTTGAACTAAGAACTATCAGACAATAATAGTAATATGTGCTGGTCAATTGGTAAATTAATTTTAAAAAGTCTCATTATTGTGAAATAACACTTACTTGGGCAAAAGGAAGACAGGAGCATAAGAAGCCCATTACATATTAAAAGAGCCAGGTCCCTGCGTTTGTGAGGCATCAGCTCCCCAGCGTATGCGAAACCGAGAGAAGACGGACAGGATAGACTGAAAGTATTAATTTTAATTAAAGTCAAATTCTCCCGGCTAGTATATCTAATAATATATTATTTTTAGCTTTACGCTGCATGCCGCATATAGCAGGGTGGGCAGATAAAGCCCACTGTTGAGACATTCCGCTCAGGTGAGGTGGGGACCTTACACACCAGATTTTTTTTTTTTGGTATATTTAACTTACAAAAGTGATGCTGCAAATTTGCACAAAGCAAAGGTAAGGAGATTGGGCGTGAAAGCAGCAACTAAGCCCAGCACTCCAGACACGGCGGTGGAGAACATTAATACTGGCTTCCTCCCGAGGCTGTCTGCTGCTTGACCCCAGAACGGTGCAGTTATTATAACTCCTAGAATATTAATACCAATTATTATATATCAAAAAATATAACATCACATACTATTACAAAATAAATATTTATCTTTTATTTATCTCTATTTAAATTTGTATTATATATTATTATTATTTCTATATAAGTATTTTCAAATATTTGGTATTAATTAATTGATTATCGAATATTTACTTATATACCAAACAACGAAGTGAAATAAGAGAATAGGGTTCAGTGAAATTTTTAGTCATATATAATATAGGCGCAGGAAGGGAGGATGCTGGGTGGGCCGTGCCCCCCCCCCAGAAACTTTATTTATAACAAAATTTGCGCTGAAAAGATTAAAAAAACAACATTTATACAAACATATCTATTCAAAGCTAAAGTCCAAAGCACTCCAAAAAACTCTCTAGACACGCTAATGAATTACATAAATATATTAATATCGAATAGATATAAAAATCTATGAAAAAATGTGGCAGCATTGTTTACCCGGAGCAGAAAAATGTCTGTTGTCTGTTTGTTTCTGGGTGGGGATCGAACCTATAGCGTTCACACTCTGTCGCAGTTCCACTTCGCCACTATGGCTTTGCTAGATTAACATAGACTACTTACAATATCACTCTCATACCTATATTGGGAATAGACGTTATCACTCCCCTTAAATTGTCAGACAGATCAAGGTCACAAGCAGCTACTGGCAGAATGAAGGAACATCCAATCATTTCCAGTATAGATGCTAGTAGAATGGTCACCATCAGGGCGCAGTGGAACACTTGATATTTGCCAGCTCCTGTAATAATTATATAGCAACACGTGGAAACAAAGAATAACTTATTTGTACAGAAATATCTTTAGACATGCTGGCAAAATATATAAAAATAATAATTTGTGTACCCCAATCAGCTTTACTAGATTTTTTCTCAATGAAAAGCGATATTTTTGAACAATTTAAGTAAAAAAATCGAGATTCTTTGACCAAAAGGACAAAAAATTTAAAAATAATGAAAATTTAATTTAATACTTATATATTTATATATTTAATAGTTGTAAATAAAGCTTTCAATGATCAATATAATCGTTCGCTAGAAACTGTTAAGCTTGAAGGTGAACTGATTTAAATAAATGACACGTTGTTATATTTATCTAGATGGCGCGAGTGTTATTGGATATATTCAGTTAGTTTACGCAGTCGGTCTTTGGTTTCTTCTTTCTTTAAATCACTTTTTATAGATACATTCAGTATTTTTTTTAGTTTTAACCGTTATCCACTTTTAATATAATAAAGAAATATACAGATAAAAAAACATAAATACCACTAATATCTAACGCTCTCTCTAAATCCACTTCCATGTTCTTTGGTTTGCAAACGATAATTTTACCCAGTGACAGTTCGTCTTTTTCAGTCTTCATTATTCTGAAAAGAATTTTACTAAAACTATTATAAAAATATATCAAAACTATAAAATATACTTTGAAATTTATTAAAATTTATTAAAAAAAAAATAATAGGAACGGATAAAACAAGTCCGCTTTAGATGAATCCCGTTATGTTTATGTAATAATTATCTATGAGCATATTTTACGATATAATAATTAACTGGATGTAATAATAGAGTGTATCTTCAAAAGGTTGAGGGCATTCTACGTACATAGTTTTAATAGACGGTTAACTAAAGAGTTTGTAAGTGTTATATTAAGTTTGAAAAAAAAAATAACAAAACGTAATAAAACATCTAAATATGAGAAAAAGGGTGAAGTTGAAAAAAAAGCTATGAATGAAACTTTTTAATTTTTTGCGATTTAATAATATTTATTTCAAGCACAGCACTCAACATAATATTTCTATAGAATGAAAATAATGTGTGAATTTCTACACATTTTCTTTTTCTGGTGACATTTTCTGATTCAACTGCACTCGAGGAAGTTAAATATTTAATATTTTCATTTCTTCGCTCTGCTGTCGGGGCAAGACGAGGAGTTGAGTTTCGTCACTCAATACGCAATGCCTCCATTACGTTTTAGTGATGAAAGGAAGTAGAAGGAGTGTCTTCACGCTTAATACTGGATTCTAGTGAAGCTAGTGTGAAACTTCGAGAAGTGAAAGTCACGTCATCCACACGTTACGCACTAGTTAAATGAGAGGAAAATGCGCTATCTTAATAACGATATAATTTTATAAAAATTTATAAAGTTTATATAAAATTATATTATATAATTTATAGTTATCTTTATATATATATAAAGTTGAATCTGGAATTTTCTAGACACTACTTAAATCTAGTAAGTATCACATGTGAAGAATACCTTAATAAGTAAATAATATGTAGATGCCACAAACATACTTCTGAGAAACTTCTATGAGTCACTTTTTTACAGTAAACGGTGACACGGATGTGTTAACAAAAGACTTCAGGCCTCTTTGTATTTTTTACTTCATCATACCTACGTTACGTAAAGTATAACCAAACTTCACATTCTTACAAGGTAAACCAGAAAAAAGTAAGAAGCAAAAAAATACAAAAAAAACATCTTCACGCTGTATCCCGCACACAGCAGGGTAGACAGAGGGAACCTCAGTGTTAAGACACTCCGTACCCCACTTTCTGTCGAATTCTGGAGGCATTGCGTGTTGAGTGGCAGAACTCAACGCCTTTGCCTCGACACCAGAGCGAAGAAATAAAAATATAAACCTAAATAAATATTTCACTAAAAAGTAACCTGGTTTTAAGTTACCCTCTACTTCATTTTAACTTAGAAAAAATTTTGTGTTGCGAAAACTAACGCCTATCGGCCATTTAGATCAAAAGCAATTTCATATTTTGTTAATTTGAGAAGCAGGCTTATAGAATTTTTCTTAATTAAATTTATATTTCTGTATACATATTATATATATACTTCTGTAAATTTCAATTGTATCAAACTGAACTATATAATATCTTACCTTGTAGTATTTACATCTGAACACCTTACTAAATAATTATGTAAATAATTTATTTTCTTTTTACCACGATACATATTGTATGTATTAAGTATGAGCTTACTATAACAAGACATTAAATTTATTTACTCACTAATTATAACCTAATATGTATTTTTGTAATTTAAGAGAGACAAAGTGATTAAGTAAATAGACGTTATTCGTCTACTTCGACTTCTATTTGTTTAAATATATTCTTCTAAATTGATTCATTGTACTAAATACTGTGTAAACAAAAATCTTATTTTCGGCACCAATTTATTCTCTCTCGTGTTTATGCTTTTAATAGTGAAGTAAAGTAAGGAGAAGTAGAAATCAAGTATCTATATATCGTATGTAGAGTTCCGATACTTAACAATGTTTCGAAAATAGACCAGTTCGTGGGGAACGGAGAGTTTTAACACTAGTTTCTCTTTGCCTACTCTGCTGCATGCGAGATACAGCAAGATAGTAACACTAATTTACCTCTTTATTAAATTAAAATATACCCCATTCAATATTTCATTATTCAAAAATCATTCATAACCTTCATTCATATAAGAAGCTTGCAATTATTTTACAATCGTAATATTTTATAATACTGTAAAAAAGGACATAATTTTATTTGCAAATTATAAAGTATAGTATATAAGTAATTTACTGTAGTTTTTAAAAATATATTTGCAGCTTACAGATATGATTGTAAGTTAGCAGAAATGTTTTCAAATTATTGTAGTTAAAAAGTATCAATAATTCATAATAACGGATCGAAAAATTCAAGAAAAGTCCTGGCTCGCCACGACTTTTATTATTTTAAAATCATTAGTTTACCTACAAATAATCATACTCAACTTGAACAATTAAACACAATAATTTAAAAAAAAAATAATTATTTATTCTTTTTAATTTTCTTTTTAAATTTAATTTTTTTATACACACATAGCAGGGAAGGCAGAGAGAACCTCGTGTTAAGACACTCCGTTCCACATTTTCCGTCGAATTTGAGACGGATTGCGTGTTGTGTGATGCAGAACGACGAATAGAAAATATTAAATATTTCATTTTCTCACGTTCGGATGGATTTCTCGTGTACAGGCACACCGCCGCGTCTAGCCGCCATATCTATTTAATTTAAAAAAAAAATGTCCTTATCAATTGCCACTTACCTCATAAAAATATTATTATATTTCACTGTATTATAGAAATTTAATTAATTTATTAATTTCACATATTAACTACGACAAAAAGAATATATTATAAACAAAGTTCTTTTTAATGTCCACAGTACAACAATTTGTCACATGTAACGACCACTCTCTAGATGGCTCTAACTTTGTCTGTATGACTCTAATGTTACTTGACGCTGGACCCCACTTCTACAATTATTAAGATTTTATAATTATCAGGGAAGTGAGTTTCTATAGATACATCAATAGAGGTCTTCGTGGTGAAGGGGCACAGGAGTGTGACTGTAAGCACTACGGTAGTGGGTTCGATTAACATTCGGGGTACTGAAATATTTCATATTTTCATTTCCTCGCTCTGGTAACGAGAATTCAACGGAAGGTGGAAAAAAAACATAACATTTATTAAAATTTGTTTTAATTCTTCTAGGTTTTGGTGACGAACATATATAAATTATTTATTATACTTCGGTAGTTTGAATTTTAAATTACTTGTTCTATTTTAAATTCTATATATTTGTAATCAGAATTGAGCTTAAAAAGCTTGCAGATAAATAAATTTCAACGATACGTAAATAGTAATAGTTTTTTATGGAAAAAGGCAAGGCAAGGCAAACGAACGCTCGGTAACGGTTATTTAACCATATTGTTTATTAGATAATGATATGTTTAAATAGATTATTTTACAATTTTTCAAATTAAATATTTATCCGTTTAATTATGATATATTCTTATAAAATTTCTCCATATTCAAATATTTAAAAAACCAATCAAGGGCGATTAAAAATCACAGACTGAGATTGAGGATTCCGTAATAATTACATGCGTTTATATCCTATGGAGAGATCACTTTTTTCCTTTATTTCATAAGAGGTGAGAACTTATCACCTCTTGCTGCGAATTTTATCCTAATAATATAATATGCGCCAAAAATGAGACATTGGCATTCGTATCTTTGGATTTTGTTGTAATAGAGGTTTATTTTTTGTGTCGCAAAAACTGGAGCGCGTATAATAATTTCAGTTTCACATCTTCAGCTTAAGAATAGTGGTTTTAATAGATGGACCGGCAGACACTGACTACAAAATAATATAAACAGGGTAAATTTTAAATTTCTATCAAAATGAAATATCCTCGAAAACCTAAAAAATTCCCCAATGTTTGTTTACTATATAACTTTTAGAATACACGCATAATTACTAAATTTCTTGATAATATGACTTTACAATGCAATTATAAGTAATGTTAATTACTATTATCAACACAGCGAACTGTACAACGCTGAGAGCTGTATGGAAGAGCGAATATCATTTTATAAGAAAAAAGTACTTAGTGTCATAGAATGTAGAATCAAAATAGCTTACGTTGTTATAAAGAGGTTTACTTATTGGGAATTATTTTATTTGTTTTGCTTCGATCGACGCCATGTAATAAAAGCGACGTCACATAAAATTTACGAGTTCCATATAAAAAGTATCATGTTTGTATACATTTTCTTTGCAAATTACTTTAACTGTATAAAAATCCTGAAACAATATATACCAATTTAGCTTCGTCTTGTTTTTGCGGGATGAAGCGTGAGTTAACAGTGCACGTCAGTGTTAAATTGCACTTTTACCAGCAAATGGCAGGACAGGAGATAAAAATGTATTTCATTTAAATAAAAATTATGCGCAGGCGCACAAGCGGTAAACGCGACAGTTTGTGGGCTCCATTGCCACTTTGGTATCAAGACAAGGTGCGGCTTTGAGTTCCGTCACTCAACACGCAATACCTCCACAATTCCGCAGAAACTAGAGAGCGGAGTGTCCTAACACTAGGCTCCCTCTGCCTACTCCGCTACATATGGCATGCAGCGTAAAGTTGAAAAAATGCACCTTATGCAATATTTTTTATACATATACAATTTATTCAATGAGCCATACCATAGTAAGACTTTATACCACCTCTATGTTCTATACCTATATTGAAAATATAAGAAAATTCCTCAGCATATTAGACAAAAAAAAAAATGACTCTTAAGAATCGTAAAAAAAAAGCCTCTACGTATACGCATAAATAAACAATTATATAAATAAAATAAACATAGATTCAAAACAAAGCGCGATAAACGATAAACACGCGATTACGCCATCGCGACCGCTATCTCGACCCCCCCACGATTTAATTCACATCCAAACAAACTGTGATAGCAAGCCTTATCTACTACCTGTGCGCTGGCGGACATTTCTTTTACAATTATATCATAAATTCTTGAAAACTATCTATTGTAGATATTATATATGTAATATATTTATATGATATCTTATCTTGAGATTGTCGTGGCGCAGCGACACAAGGGTGTAACTGTAACGTGACGGTTGTGGGTTCGATCCCCACTCGAGGAAATGAAATGTTTATTTACATTTATATTTTCATTTTCTTCGCTCTGGTATTGAGGTAAAGAGCGGGGTTGAGTTTCGTCCCTCAACAATGTCTCCAGAATTCGGTGGAAAACGGGGAACGCAGTGTCTTAACACTAGGTTTCTTCTGCCTACCATATATATATATTGATATCTCGTTGATATTTTCGCTGCAGGTTAGAAATATATTGCATCAAGTAAGAATCGAACTTACAACCATTATTAAAGACAAACTGTCATCTGGTGTATAACACTGTCGATATTGAACTACATATTAAATAACCTAAAGAACAAATAAGCTGCCTCTAAGCATGATGGGTTGTGGGCTCAACTTCCACTCGGGGGAGCTCGGTGAACGTTTCACATCCCCGTCCAAAAATAATACTAAAGTCAGCTTTGGGTTACACCACTGGCGAAAATTAGGGGGAAAGGTATTTATATAAATATTCCTTTTATCATATATTTAATGTTTAATAATGTATATTACATTTAATTATATTTTTACATATTAAGTTATAGAATCCAATTCCAATCCAATTATGCCAAATTAATCCAACATTTTAAACAAAAATAAATAAATAAATAAATCGAATCTGCACTGAAAGGGCTTTTGTTCAAAAATAATAAAAAAAATGTCAGTTTCCAGTTTTCCATGTAAAAGAAGTCACGTGGCATGCGACAAAAAAAAAGGCATTTCGCGTCATAAGCAAACCTTACAAGTTTACCTCAGCCGTCTGATGGAAAAGTCCAAAAACACTGAGCAAATAAATGACTATAATTACGTTGTTCAGATGTGGGGTTTCCACAACTTTTAAGATAAAATCTCCTAAATAGATTAGATCAATATTGCGTTGTTTAGTCATTTTTGCTCTGAAAAAAATAATTGTACAACATAAAAAACACTAAACAATTCAATATTGATAAATTTTTTTCGCTTGTTTGTTTGTTTGTCAAAATAAAACATCAAATCAGCTTCACGCGGTATCCCGCACACAGCAAGGTAGGCCTTAGTATTATAGTAGGGAACCTAGTGATAAGACACTCTGTTCCCCACTTTCCGCCGAATTTTTTGTGGCATTGCGTGTTGAGTGACGGAAATTAACGCCGGCTTGGTGACAGAGCGAAGGACTGAAAATATTGATAAATAATAATTAATTTAGAATCTTACCCACAAGTGTCGAGTTACAGTCTCACCCTTGTGCTCTTGCGCCACCACGGTCTCAAATAAAAAAAAATAGTAGCTTATTTCACTGATAATTGATTATTTGATTACATTAACGTTTTTTAGCTTGACGATGTATATGTACATGTGTAATATAGGAGCAGCATAGAGGGCATAGTGTTAAGACATTCTATTGTCAATTTTATAATTTTCCGATTTTTTAATTTTTGTTTTCGAATATAAGACATTACATGTTCACATACTGTCTGCTGCACTTTGCCAAAGTGGCCTGTATTCTAATTTTAGTTTTTTTAAACCTTTTTCACTTTACCACTTTGAATTGATAATGTCGCTATGGGTATTATAAAATTATAATATAATATGGTTTTCCCACTACATTCTTTTCCTATATCTCTACGGTACAGTACATTTATTTTATCTATTATTATGAAAAATTACAATTTAATTTACAAGCGTTCTATAATAATTTACAATTAAATATTTATTCAGGAAATGCATTTTGCATTAATAATCTCAATCACTTAAGTAAATTCTACATACAAATAGACAAGGGGAAACCATGTAGTTATTTTTAGTTAAATGTAAAGTAAATATAGAAGGAACACGCGTCGCGTAATGTTTAGAGGTGGTTTGACATATGTACATACATATCTGTTTATTGCTTATACAATTTTATTTTCTTGGTATACTTGTATTTTTGTATCGATTTATTAAAAAATATATCGCGATAATGTTTATTTATTTAACCATATCGTCATGGTACAGCGTGGTAGTTTAAGTCTTAAGAAAATAATAGTAATCATAGTGAAAGTCCCGTTTAATGGAATTTATTGACTATTTCATAGAAAATATAGTTTTTTTAGCGTCACGTGCACAGCAGGGCAGGCAGAGGGAACATAGCATTAGGACACTCCGTTTACCATTTTACGCTGTATTCTAGAGGCATTGTGTGTTGAGTGGCAGAACACTTTGTGACCCTGCGCCACGACTGGCCTCAAAATCTTTCATATCCTCCTATATAGGCATAGAACAAACAACGTGTTTAACTTGATAGTTTGTGAAAATATAAATAAAAAGTCATTGTATGACATTATATATTAGTTTCATTTATCTAAAGACATTTAAAAGAATTATAGAAAGATGGACGGTCATACTAATCGTATCGGTGTCAATTTATACGATATAAAATAAATAGTATATAGAGTAAAATCTTTACTTTATTTTTAGGCCATAATTTTTAGGTGCTTATTTTTTATTAATGATTTTTTTTAAAATATTTTAACAGTGATGAACTTTCAGCAGCTTCACAGCTCACATTTTTATTCGCAAAGCCTACTCTAGGCATAGGGAACCTAGAAAATATGATGAATGATGATGAACGAAAGTTCATTCAAACATACAAACATACAATCAAATTATTAATTTTATATATATATACAAATATAGTGTTTTATCTTTTACAGTAGCATATTTAAAAACTCATATGGAATAATTAGTTAAAAATAGAAATTGCAAGATAGTGATATACGCTTAAAGTATATAAGATAGTATTTTCTAAAGATAGCTTATTAATAATAACTTTACCACAAAGGAGCATACTGCTGCAATATTAATTAATAAATGAGAAATTAAATTTAAAGTGTCACTTATTTGGATTTTATTTAAATTTAGGTGAGAGTTCCTTTTTTTTATTCTGGAAAGATTTTTGATGGCAAAACTTGTGTTATACACTAAGATAGTATAAATTTGTCGTATTACAAAAAATATTAATATGAAATAAATATGAATTAATATGAATAAATTATTTTTATACAAATATTTTTTATAGTAATAAAAATATCATATTTTTTTCTTTATATGTAGGACTAAAAATGCAACAAAAACCGGGATTGGATTCCAAAAAGATGGAGATAGAGAAGGAGAAACCTACATATGCATCGACTGTAGAAGATGGACTCGATGCTACAGGTTAGTAAAAGAATAGCATAAATACATCATATAATTTATTATAGTATATATTATTTTTAAATATAGCTTATTCAATTTGGGAAACTACCATTGTTTTAAACTATTTTGGATTGCGACTAGGAGTTTGTCCACTTTCGATCAAACGGGAATCGAATTTATAACCATCGCGTTATACATACAGTCACTCAGTATACCGTTCATATTTCGTTGCATATTTTTTAAATACAAAAATGTCATTATTGACGATCGAATCCACAATCATCGTGAGCCCCAAATGCCCCAAAGGCACCATCAAAACAAATCGCCAAATACTATGGAAAAATTTATTTTTAAATAATTCTAGGTTTCGGTAAATACAACTTCGCACTACTTCTAACATGCAGCTGGACGCTGCAAGCTATGGGGATGGATCTGTTCGGCACCAGCTTCGTGGTGGCAGCGGCGGTGTGTGACTTGGAGCTGTCGATGCAACAGCGGGCCTTGCTTACTGCTACACCACTTATCGGTATGTAAAATAGAATATAACATAGGAATATACGTGCACACGTGAGTAGGAAAATCATTGTTTTATTACTGAAAACAGCAGAATGCACAAAAAAATCAAGTTTTTGAGTCAACGGCATTAAAAGATACATTGTTTTTGCCGTATTTTTTGTGAAACTCACCATGTAATTACAATCTATAGGGTACTTCTTACGGACTTACAGTTATGAAATTTGCCAAGAAGTGACAACTTGTAGTACCTACACACAAATAAAGGAAAGAAACCAATAAGTGAAAATTTATAGATATTTCACAGAATTTTTTTTATTACAAACTTATAATTATTACTTATTTCATACAAAAATAATACAATACATCTGCAAACTCAAGTTTGTCAACTTATATAAATTATACTTCTTATTGTCATATATTACAATCCTGAAATTGGCACGGAACCCGCGGTGAGGTCAAAGTTAAATGAAGTTAATAAAACAAATTTCAAAATAATCCATTTACATATCTGATTTTGCTTAAGAGCCTTCTAAAATATTGGCCAACCTTCAGTGATAAGCGGTCGTTGACCTTTCGTCCCCTTGGCAGTGGTGGAGCCTTATCAAGTTCAAAATGTTAAATTAATATTTCCTCCGCGCAATGTGATATGATTATGTTATATATGAACTTAACAATGCTTAGGGTAAGTATTTATATCTCTAGTAGGCGTGATCGTTTAATTATAGAGATTAAAAAAAAATCTAAATCAGCTTCACGCTGTATCCCGCACACCAACCAGTAGGGTAGGCAGAGGGAACCTAGTTTTAGAGCACACCGTTCCCCACTTTCTGTCGAAAGCTAGAGGCGTTTCGTGTTGAGTGGCAGAACTTAACGCCGCCCTTTGCTTCAACACCAGAGTGAAGAAATGGAAATATAAACGTAAATAATTATTTTACTTTCTCGATTGTAATCGAACCCACAACCGTCGCGTTACAGTCACACCCTTTTGCCGCTGTGCCACGACGACCTGTATTAATAATTAATTATAGAGATATTAGAGATATTTTCCAATTCGAGTTCGAACTGATCTATTTGTGTAAGGATTTTTTTTTTATTTTCCAGTTAGTGCAAAAATCTAGGGGGACCACCATGTGATTGCCCATAGACAAATTTACATATGTATTATGTACACATACATAAATATAAATATATATTATACATTAAATGGTTGTCGGTTGTTGTTAGTGTCTTTTATATAATTGCAATTTCTTTCACCTTCGTAATATTTTTATGCAAGAAAACTTATATATAACTTGCAATTTTTTACGTTTTTGGATATTGGATATAAAGTTACAAAAAAAGAATTTAAAAAATGTTATATCATATTTTAATAATTCTATTATTTGTTATTTAATGAGATCGCGTGGCGCAGGCGTGCGACTGTTAACGGGACATTGAAAAATTTATTTCTTTTCCCCTGATAACGAGGCAAAGTGTAGCGTTGGGTACCGCCTCAACTCAACAAGCAATGCCTCAAAATTTTGCAGAAAGTGGGAACCTAAACGTCTTAATGGGAACGAAGTATCTTAACACTAAATTTATAGGTTCCCTGTGCCTACGCCCCTATATGTGGGATACAGAATGAAACTAAAAATATATAATCTAAAAATATTCGAAATGTATATATCAATTTTATTTTCTTTTACTCAGGTGTAGTCCTCGGAGCTCAACTATGGGGCTACGTATCAGATACAAAAGGAAGACGGTTGACACTAGTACTGTCAATGGCAGTGGGCTTCGTATTCGCAGCTTGTAGTAGTTTCGCTCCAAATTGGAAAATCATGGCCCTTTTAAAACTTATCTCATCTGTGTTGTAAGTTATCTACGTATTTTCTAATATCCTATATTAATTACTATTTCTGAACGCCCCATTTTTTAAAAATAGACAGTTAAAAATAAAGTAAATAGTTTGAGAGAAAAGATAACAATCGTAAACGTACATACATATTTTGAACGTAGGTCAGATATCTCGTGTAAATATTAATCGTCAGATACCGACGTCAGTCACTATACGAGAAAAAAAACCCGTCATGTTTTTTCCCTGTTCTAGAAATGGTTTAAGCCTATTATACTTCAATATAGGCAATCACAATGTATTCCATGGGGAGGGGAAGTGTTTTAATGTAACGGAGTGTCTTAACACTAGGTTCTCACTACCTACTAAAAAAAACAATATATTATATAGCCTCTATTCGATCTCTACTAGGTTCCTTATGTCCACCCTGCTGTGCGCGGAATACAGTGTGAAGCTGATTTTTTTTTATTTAATAATTTTCTATAAGTACAGGGAAAAATTTTCTTGTAATTTTCCATTTTATTCATATTTACTTGTACATTTTGCATAAGGCCATATCATATTTTTATAGGCCTCATACATTTTATATTTGATAAGAACATAGACATAAATTCGATTTCTACTCTGCAGTAATTTTTTTAAACTAAGTACACTGAGTGTGAATTACATAGTAGCGACAATATTGATAGAATCAATTAGACATTTATTGAAGTTACATGGGATATAAATTTTAGAAATATGTTTCCACCAAAATTCGAGGCATTCCATGTTCTCAACAGAGCTGACGAATGAAAATAATTCATTTCTCCGTGTGAAGATCGAGTCCACAACGACGGGGTTATATTTTGACTAAATTTTCTCTGCCTACCCTTCCTTATAAAAATAAAAAACATCAAGTTCCACAGTTTAAAACAAATTCTGGAACTGATAAAGGATAATTATGAATCCATAATTACAGTAACCAGTCAATTGTTATTCAATCATAAGTACCCACAGACTGGTGACGTCACAGATCTATAATATGAGATAAGCAAATGTCACTGCCGTATCATATATCTATCTGTTTAGTTACATCAGCCTGAGAACATTAAATAATTATTGTAGATTATTAAAGTAAATATTTTCGGGGAAATACGCTGATTGTAAACAAAGTAAATGGAATGTTAAATGTTTGATTGTCATCTTCTTTAAATAAAACTATCGCCATGGGAATTGCGCTATCTACTACACCTATTCGACAATTTCCAATGTAGAAAGAACTCTTAATGATTTTATTCAATTTTAAAATTTTTTTTTCGGTAGTAGGTATCCTAGTGTCAAGATATTCTTTGACTGTAAACCCGACAGTTTGTGGTTCCCATTCCCACTTAAGAAAATTAAATATTTAGTATTTTCATTTCCTCGCTCTGATAACGAGACGAAGCGCGGAGTTGAGTTCCGCTACTTAACACGCAAGTCTCAAGACTTCGTCGGCTGAAAGTTGGGAACGGAAGTGTCTTAATGTAAACGGAGTGTCTTAACACTAGGTTCCCTCTTGCTCAGACCCTCCTGCGTTCAGGATACAGCGCGACGCAGTTTATTCTTACTAAGTGAATTATATGAGAAAAATTATAGAGGAAACCGTGTTCTTCTAAGCTACCTAAGATTTTTTATTCAAATATGGATATTACTTATTACAACATATCTTGCAAATGATGTAAGTAATGAGCATTTGTTTCCAGCACATCCGCCAGCAACTCCGCAGCGTACACGTTGTTGGGAGAGAGCTGTTCCGTGCGCGCTCGAGGCCGCTCCATGCTGTTGTGCAACTGCGCGCTGATGTGCTCGCAGGCCACTGTAGCTCGTAAGTAAACTAAATAAATGAAAATAACTGATCGCCGTCTGTATGTGGAAGATATGCATGTATGTTGGGGCATTTATCATTAGATTGGTCAATAATAATGATTTCATAAATTTTAATTGTATGTCTCTTTGTGCATTTGTGCACGCTATCTCAGGAACAGCAATTTTAATTCTGTTTTCAATAATTTGTTTTTATCACATATATACATTTTTACATATAATATGTTATTTTGATCGGTTTATAAATTTAAAAAAAATAAAATATTTACCATATTGTTTAAGGCAAAAGATTTCTGACACTCATAAAGTAATTATTATAAAAATTTAATTTATTTTTACAGTATTCGCATATCCAATCTTACCTATGAAGTTCATCTACTGGATCGAGTTTCTCGGCATCAAGTACAGGCCATGGCGGCTGCTCGCCTTAGTCATGTCCATCCCATGCGCGGCTACCGCTGTTCTACTGCGATTCTTCCACGAAAGCCCCAAGTTCCTGATATCCCAAGGAAAACATGAAGAAGCCTTAGAAGTCTTGAAGAAAATATATGCGTGTAACTCAGGAGATAAAGCTGATAACTTTCCTGTAAGTAAACACTAGACAACATTCTTGGTATATTGTTTAACAAAAAAATTGTGTCACGTGCTAATATTATGAATATAGATAACAATCCTGATAGACGATAGTTTTCTTTAATGTAACAGTATTGAGTCACAGAACTCTCATAATTTTCAATAGGTTATATTGAAAATTATTAATTTAATCAATTATATATATATTAGTAAATATATTTTTTTCAAATAATCCTATTTATTGTTAGATCACCAAACTGACAGATGAAGCAGATCAAAAAGACAACAAGGAGTCATTCCTGAAGGCAATATGGCAACAGACGGCAGCTCTGCTAAAACCGCCTCTACTTAAAGTCACTCTTAAACTTTTCTATCTAGTTATCATCATTTATATGACGTAAGTATTTTTGATCACTAAATCTGTATACAAATAAATTAAAACGTATTCTATATGTATTTCTGAATTTGTGTTGTTGAACGCGTTCATCTCAGGAACTACAGTAAGGTTGAAATTGAAAATATCACTTTTAACGTTTTATTTGTAGTCCTGGTTTCCATTTGATCATTGCAAATATAGAAATAAATTGAAATAGCTCGTATAAACCAACGGTATTTCTTTATTCCAGAGGAAGCGGGTTTATTCTGTGGCTGCCATATATAATGAACAACTTGTTCGTGGTGTTGGCGGCGGGCGCGGGCGAAGGCATGAACCTATGCACTGTCATCCGCTACTCCACTGATGTCAGTGCTCTCACTGGAAATAATACTGTAAGTTTGAGGAGACCTGCTTTAAGCTTCATATTTTTTTAGCTATTTATAATTTAGATACAGACAATTTAGTAACCTATTACACTTCGTTTACCACATTCGATCAAATAGAAAGATATTATTATCATTAGATTAGCATTTTTCATTTCCCCGCTCTGGTAATAAGCCAAAGCGCGGCGTTGAGTTCCGTTAATTAACCCGCAATATTTCGATAATTTGGCTGAAAGTGGTAAACGGTGCGTAAATGGGCACGAAAGGTCTTAATACTAGGATCCCAGGTTCCATCTGCCTACCTTCCTTAGTGAGAGAAAGAGTGTGAAACTAAAACGATAAAAAAGACAATCTAAATTTAATATTTCAGATGGCCACGGAAGTGTGTGACGACAAGATACAAGACACCACGCTAATGTCTGCCATGTTGTACGGCGCGCTCGCGTGTTCCATGAACCTGGTGCTCTCCCTCACGTGTGGGTCTCGGAAGAAGTTTGGCATGATGAGTATTTTAACTGTAAGTATAAAAATAAAACTTTTATAATTCTTTCTTCTAGTCTTTTAAATTTGTATTCGTAAATATATTATATATTTTAAGAATAATAATAGAATTTAATTAAAAATAAGAATTTTACTTATAATTTGGCGGAAACAAGGAAATGGATTATTTTAACATTAGGTTCCCTCTGAATATCCTACTGGTAAACCCTATATACAGTGTGTAACTAAAGTAAGATCACCTTTTTACCAAGAATACGCTTCGTTTGTCTAATTATAATTTGTTAAATGTATGGGGCAGGTTTAATCAGGGGATTCAGATATTCTGTAATAATTCAATTTTTTGTTATATATTTGTACTCAAATATCATAATAAATTATAGGCATCAGGTCTTGCAGCAATTCTTCTCAACGTAGTACCAGTTCCGTTAGCGGGAGGGATATTTTTCTTCGTGTTTCTTCTCTGTGCTCTCTCTATGGGCATCCTCAGTGTGTACTTCGTAGAACTGTATCCGACATCTTTAAGGTATTTTTTTGTTTTATTAGAGATAAATTAAAAAAATAGGATAATTTTAGTCTGAATAATATAATATTTGTAAAGCTATGGTCTTATTATAAATATCCCTATATTTCCCTATTATATATTTCCCTATTATGTATTAATTAATCCCAATTCAAAACAAAAACCATTTACCAAATCTTTTTACGACTTTTGGATTAATTGAAATATATATGTAATTATCGACCAATATTTATTGCCATATTCTTTTGGCCAATCAGGCAGAGTAGCGGGATATGTGAAATAAGTAGGAACTAGGAAGAAATTCCTCAAATAATACATAGAATATAATTAACAGGGGCATGGCGTCGTGTCTGTCTGTCATGTTGGGAAGGTCGAGCGCATTCTTAGGCGTCAACGCCATTGGTCCTCTCATAACTGCTAACTGTGAAGCCACATTCTATGGCTGGGCTGTACTATTGCTCAGTAAGTATATATTTTTTTCACATTATTGGACTATAAACGACTCATAACATAAAGAAAACTAAGTGGCAATCAGAAATCCTAAGGATGATATATTTCCTATATATTTTACAAATAATAATTTTCTCAAGATCTGTTTACGTGGGGTATAGTTAAATTGTGTGTGCAATTAAACATTTCTCTGTTTAATGCATATGTGAGATATGTTTGAGAATATTTTTTTGATTAAGCACCATACATTTATGGATATGCCACTCTTTATTTAGTTTACCTAATAACAAGATTTTTTGGCATCATGCTGTATACAAAATGGTAAGCAGAAGTAACCTGGAAACCTAGTGTTAAGACACTCCTTTCCTATTGAGACACTTCCCCGTTTTAAAAATTCACATTAAGATTGTGATCATAAATTATTTTATAATGACACTTTTATTTCTATTATTATACCTACATTTTTATTTTAAAAAACGTATACTTATTACAGGTGCTGTTGTTTTCGCATGGGCATTCCTACCTAAAGACAAGAAACTAAATCAATGAATATAATCAGTTCTTGTATAAGTGTAGTTACACTACTGCCTTACATTGTGATAAAGAAGTTAAAAGAGACGAGTATCTTAAGTATGGATCTCCAAAGATAGTTTACGTATTTTTAGTATAGTGTTGAACATTTAACGTAAAATATAAAACAAAATGTAAATCCTTCCCGCGTGAGAGTGAAAAGGACTCATGCACTTTGAGATTTCTCACACAGAATAGTTATTATATTGTATAGAAACATGTTCTTGGGTCGTTGGAAAAGTGTAGACTCGTCCTACAAAGATACAATCAAAAATATAAAATTTATATTGAGATTTTACGTCTACAAGTACTGAACCTGTGTGGATTATTCAGAAAGTGTAAATTCAAATCCAAAAATTAAAGTTGGAGTTAGACCTACAATGGAAAATCCCTTTCATTCTGTTTCATATTAAACGTCAATAAATTGTAGTTCCTAAATATGTATAGTTCTCTGTACTTATTACATGTTTGTAAATATAAATTATTTAGCTTATAAGATAGTATTAAGTAATATTTCTTCAAACATGAAATGTACTGAAATAGAATTTGTAAGTTAATTTAATATTTAGTACGTAGAGCCATATTTAAGAAATAAAAATATTGAATGATAATATTTGTTTCCTTTCTTAAAAATAGTACGTCAAAGGAATCGATTCGATCGTTGGATAGGATTTGAATAAAATATTTAATTTTTTTACAATTTCATTTATTTAAAACCAAGTAAAAACCACATTCAATTTATGAAAATAACAATAATTCATTTTTTTCTACCATATACTTAAAATTACAAATTAAATTAAATCAGCTGCACGCTGTATCTCGCACACAGCAGGATAGGCAGAAGGAACCTAATGTTAAAACACTCTGTTGCCCACTTTCCGCCGAATTCTGGAGGCATTGCGTGTTGAGTGGCAGAACTCAACGCCTCGACAGCAAAGCGAAGAAATGTTAATATAAACGTAAATAAATATATCACTTCCTCGAGTGGGGATCGAACCCACAACCGTTGCATTGCAGTCACACCCTAGCCGCCGCTGCACCACGATGGCCTCAAAGCCGTAGGTTAATTTATTTAGACATTTACTTAATAAAAACACTTTAAATACTTAAGTTATACATAATTTCATTATAAACATCTTAACAGTAGAATACGTACCTACTGAAAAAGGAATGCAAAACCAACATTCTTAAATAGGTAGTAATTACTGACGCCATCCTACATCGATCAAGCCTACACCGTTACAAGGATTCAATATTTTAGTGCGAACCTCAAGTCAGATGCGTGTAGTTGTTATTCATTTGTTAATAAAAACAAAAAAATAACTATAATAAAATCTATTATAACAATAAAATACTGAATAATTTGAATAGTGTTGTGTCACAATGCCGGAGAGGGATGACAAGAAGGTTTCTTTCGAGAAAGCACTCGATAAAGCAGGTTAGAGGCAAAAATAAGCAGTAGAAAATATTTTAAACTGATAAAATTATTTTTTTATATGTACTGTTTTATTGTAAGTGGAAAACCAATTTTTAAAAAAATATTGTAATATAATGTTTTTATATATGATGTTTAAAATTTTTTTAACACAATTTAATTAGGTCATATAATAAAATCTAAGAATCTTAATTATATGCACTTCTAATTGTGTTTAATAATGCAGTATATTAAATTTATATTTTAATATTTTTGCTCTGGTGTCTAACCAAACCGCAGCGTTGAATACCGTCACTAAACACGCAATGTCTCCAGAATTCGGCGAAAAGTAGGGAACGGACTATCTTAACACTAAGTTCCCTCTACTTCTGTATGCCTTCTGTGTGCGGGATACAGCGTGAAACTGGTTTTAGTTTTTTTAACTATTAATTTATTTGAACGTACAAGGAAATAAACTCAACTCTTACTTATTATCTTGGCAAAAGATTCCATTTATTTGATTAAATCCTTTTATTTTTTCTCCTACCAAGTCTTGGTAGTTATAAATGTAATGTAAGTATTTAGTAATAGAAACTTTATTCTAGTTTTTATACAGACGGAGTACGAAAACTCGCTGGCCTTGCTGAATTCCACATTGCCATCCAATAAATGGCTAAGAATGACGTATGAAGAAAATATGGATAAAAATATGTTTATTGTAAAATTTATACGCAATATCTCAATATTAGGTTCCCAGTGTTCGTCATCTTTGTAGTAATATATTTTTTTGTAACTGAATAATATTTTATACACACATATTTTATATGTACACTTCAAAGTTACGCTGATTCCCCTTGTATTTTTTTAAACATACCTAGAATATTAAAATCAAATGAATATATAAATAGAGTTGAAAAGAACTCACTTTTCAACAATATTTACAAATATGTAATTATTTATAACAATGTACCTAATATCCATCCATCAGCCTTTCGAAGTCCACTGTTGGACATAGGCCTCCCCTAATGTTCGCCACTCCGTCCGGTCCTGCGCCCTTTGAATCCAACGGATACCTAATATACGTTGCATTATTTCCTTTCTAGGATTTGGTCTCTACAGCTACCTCTTAGTTAGCGTATCGGGATTGATTATAATATCCGTAGTCTTCGTAGCTTATGGTAACACTATCATAATACCCACAAGTGCGTGTGAGCTGGGCACTACTACCGCGCAGAGAGGGATCCTGGCAGCAGCTCCACTTATTGGTAAAATCAGTAAATTTTGAATTGAAGAGTCTTTTTATTTATCTCGTCTTAGAGAATAATCAGAGATAATGTCAGGGTTTTAGAATTTATATATTTGTAATAATCATATAGTAAATATTTTCCATTAAAATTATTTGAAGTTTATTTATAAATAATTCAGTTATTTAATTGTCTGAATCTGGGGGCGGGCGGTTTCCGGCACTAAGCTGATAATTTCTTTGAAGATATCAAAAATGTGATAAACTAAATAAAGTTTAAGTAAATTCCTTGAAAATTTATGAATTACTAAATAAAGTCGAATAATTTTATTCAGAACAATAAATTCAGCTGGATTTTTTAAAATTCAAATATAATTATATTTGTATATAGCTACTAAATAAGCAAATTATTTTTAGGCTTCATTTTTGGTGCTGTAATATGGGGATACCTCGCAGATGTTTTTGGAAGGCGGTTCACTCTCCTCATCTCTTTGCTGTCAGCGGCGACGGTCAACGCCCTTGCCAGCTTATCCATCAATTGGATCGTGCTTATGATAATGCAATTTCTTACTGCCTTACTGTAAGTTTAAATTACTTACTTACTTAAAAGTTAAGTTGGTGTAAAGTGTAAATTTTATACGTAGGGATTAGCCATTAGCCCCACAAGTCGATATAAATGTGGAAAAAAATGTATCCATATCGATATATAGATTTAAATTTAAAATGGAGATAATAAGAAAACTTAAGGTTTCTGTTACATATAAATTTATATTTTATTTCCTAACATATGTTTTATTTAATTATTCCAGAGCGTCTGGCCACTATTCTCAAGCTATGACAATTCTAAGCGAGAGTGTTCCTATGGCAAAGCGTAACGTCGTTGTGTTGCTGGTGGGCAGCCTATTCTTACTGGCTCAAGGTATTATGGCAGGTAATAATATATACATAAAACACTTTCCATTCTTTATAATAATAAAATATTTAATGACAAGGGCACAAGCCTCTGGATATAAACGCGACGGTTGTGGGTTCAATTCTATATTCGGGATATGCTCCGCCACTAAACAGATAATGTGTGAAGAATTCTAGGTCTTAATGGAGAATAGAGTGTCTAAGGGTCCCCAGATTCCCCCTTAAGCTGCTGTATTCGAGAAACAGCGTGAAATTTACTGCATTAAGTATAAATCATGTACACTTCATACTAAAATGTGTTATAATATTGTTTCAGTATTAGCGATACCAATCATCCCTCTGACGTTTTCTGTTAAACTGCCAAGCTTAGGTATTTACTGGAACTCTTGGAGGACTCTAATGTTGATTTACTCTACACCAAGTATTATCTCAGCTATCTGGTTATACTTCATGTACGAGAGCCCAAAGTTTCTTTTTTCAAGAGGACGAAAGGCTGAAGCTCTAAATATTTTGAAGAAAATTCATCACCTTAACCATTTAGGTTCTAAGGAAGAATTTGATGTTAGTTTTACTGTAAATTAATCGGTAAATTCAATATTGTTATGTAACTTCACTAGCACTATATATATCTGCCACCCGCCGAAATAATAAAAATTATTATAAACCCTTTTTAATCCAGTGTATTTATAAATGTTAAAGTATTATAAAATATACTATAACATGTATATATTATATAAGATAAAATCTTGTTACAGATAAACAATATTACAATGGAAAGGGCTACATCAGATGGAGAAAGATCCATCAAAGATCAATTTCTCCCCATGTTCAGAGCACCATTGTTAAAAAACACGATTATTCTTACAATGCTCTTCATAGTCCAACAGTTGAGTGCTTTTTTATATTACACTTAATAGATCTTATGATATATGTCGCCTCTGTATACGTTATATATATGTAAATGTTTCTGTTTTCGTATTTTATGTATTTCATATATGGACAATAAAGAATATTCTATTCAAGTGTAAAATTTCAATCATTAATTACGCTTAATCGTTTCTAGAATCGCATCATTTCAAGTGTGGTTACCAACAATAGTCGACCAATTCGTAGAGATATTGAGTACAGGAGAGGGCTCCGAATTAACTCTTTGCGGTATTATACAAAGTGGCATTCATTCCGTTCCAACTGTATGTATTTTAGAATATCATATTTTAACCTAAGTTTAACAAAAGTTTATTTAAAGACTGTCAAAGTTACTAATAGATACATATTTTATCAAAATTTGTTTATTTTCCAAGCCAGATGCGGTACCTTGTTCCTTGAATGTGACCTCGCTTTTAATAGTTCTTGGAGTTGGCGCGATGCAGTCTCTTGCAAATGCACTGATCAGCTTAGTAAGTCCAGGATAATTTTATAGTTTTTGTATAAGTTTAAAAAAATTACCTAGAACGACTTAAATTTATGCTTCATAGATATTGTTTATATATATTTTGGTCTAAGAAGTATTTTTATTCTTAAAAGATATAACTCACAATTTTTTTCCTTCACCTTTTATCCTGCACTAGGCAGGACAGACAGAGGGAACCTAGAGCAAAAACACTCCGTTTTCATTAAGACGCTTCCGTTCCCTACTTTCCGCCGAATTCAGAAGGCATTGCATATTAAGCGGAGCTCAACGCCGCACTTTGCCTCCTTATCAAACATAACTTTTTATATTATATATGTTTAAAGGTTGTCGACCGAGTTGGTAGGAGGAACATGGTGATATGTGTCACATCTTTTTGTGGAACATGTGGTATCGTTGTCAATCTGGTCCCCAACGCGATCGGTAGCGCCGTTCTTTTTTTCATTTTCCTCATCGGCATCGTGACCTTTGGGTTATACACCGCCATAACAGTTGCTTTATTCCCTACTTCTCTGAGGTAAGTATATAAGGTAAACCTTAAATTATATCAGAGGCTTCGTATTATGATATTTCATTGATATTTTTCTTTCAGAGCGTTGGCAGTGTCATTTACGATGTCAGGTACAAGGATTGGAACGTTCGCGTCAGTACAAATTCTCAATGCGTTGCTGGAAACAAACTGCGAGGCAGGTTTTTACGTTTATGCGGCACTATTCGCATGTAAGTTATCATATAATTTTATATGCATGTCAAATACAATATAAATTTTAAATTCTGTTTTGCAAAATGCAATAGTATTTTTAGAAACTTGTCTCCATCTTACTGATAATAAATATTATAGAGAAATATTTAGTGGACATAGATTTACTTTTGTTATTAAAATTAAATATATGTTTCAGCCTCTGCTCTGATAGCAGCTTTCCTGAAAGACGACCGGAAACCACCAAAAATTGAAGACACGAGAAACGATAATATATTTCAATCATTATAAACTTAATAAAATCTATAACAGAAAAATAAAATTTGAATCTTACCTCTACTCTCTTCTATCTTACTTGGTAAAATTATCGAATGTTATGATGTACTTTTTATTAAAAAAAATCTTCATAAAATAATATTTTGTGCAAATATATAGTTTATAGAGAGAGACAGAGAGATAGAGAACTAAAAGCAACCAAGCCTTCGTAACACTTATATTTATTATATATTTATACAACCTTTATTTTTAAGAATTTTTAAGTATTTTAAGTCAACCTACAGTCACACGCTTGTGCCACTGTGCCACGATGGTCTAAAGTTTTTGTTGTGTTACAAAGTGTGCGCTACTATAAAATATATGATAAAATGTTTATAGCACGTCAATCGTGACCATCATTATGATAAAAATATTTTATTGTTTTTGTTAGTAACTAATCAAATGATCCATATGTTGTCTATGTAAAAGAACATTTAACACAAAAATAAAATATACATTTTTGGGATTACTCTAACTTTAAAATTAATTTATGTTGTATATAATGTTATATTAAATTGCAAGAAGACGAGTTTTAGTGGGTTATTGTGCCAGGGTCTCCTTGCCAACGGCTTTATGTCGATCTGTTCAGAAACATGGCATTTTAATGTCCACCCGTGTGCCGACGCTCTCTCTGCTCTCTGCTCATAAGACAGATCACCCGAACTCACGCATTCCGTGTAAATGAGTGGGCGGGAATTGAGCAATCCAGAGAACGCCTGTAGTGGGAAGGAACCTCTCACCATCCAGTAGGATGGGGGCATTGATCGTTAGATATCGCATAAAGCAGGACAGGCGAAAAGATCCTAGTTAAATGATACTCCATTCTCTGCTTTTCATCCGTTTAAACGCCGTACTTTCTTGCCGAAAAGACATGGAAATGATAATAATTAATTGTCTGAAATGGAAATTGGACTTACAATCTTCATTGAGATGCTGTCGTACTGCTTCATTGTGGCTTCTAAATATAAAGTAGATAAGTCTATCAATTAACACGTAGTTCTTAAGCGTGCAGACCATTACCGCGCCATGAAAATATTACGTGATAAAAAATGATTATATTTTTTATCTACATAATTGATAAAAGAAAAAATTATGTACCACCATGTTTTCAAATATTTATCTCCGTCTGACCAGCTGGTCAACCGAACCGAACACAGACACCTACTTGTACTCATCATTAAAAGAAACCAGTTGAGTCCAAGTATCTGTATGCAATAGCATTTAAGGATTGATCCAATTTTTCGTGCATAATTTAAAAAAAAAACGTAACATGGCTTATATAAGTATACAAGTCGTGACGCAGGGGCACAATCGTGCGGCTGTAAACTTGATGCGATAAACTTGGTTCGATGCCGTACCCACTCGAGAAAATAGAATATTTAATATTTTCATTTCTGCAGAGCGGAGTGTCTTAACACTAGATTCCCTCTGACTACCCTGCAATGTGCGGTATACGGTGCGAAGCTGAAAATAAATAAATAGACAAAACGACGAGGTCGTAGGCTGCTAATATTTATTAAATAAACAATCACAAATTAGAAATAAAAAATATAATAACTCTTTTAGATAAATACATTCTTGTTGTGATAATTGAATATTTGTCTGATATAGTTTTCAAAGAATTATATGATAAAGTCCACGTTTTCGCTCAGTAATGTTACAATCCTAAATCGATTAACAGCCGAGATGGTTGATATGAATAAATATAATATATAAATAACATAAAAAGTTTATTTTTAGACATAAGTGGTTCGTAAATGAATTGGTAAAAGTTAATAAAAAATATTTTATATATAATTTAAAGCAAAGTGTAGTTTTACAATGGCAGATTCAAGTGACAGCAAAGTAACATTCGAGGAGGCCCTCAACAAAACTGGTAAGAGTTTATGAGACAACACGTTTATTGTTGTTTTTTATTGCGTGCCTTTTGTCTAAGAAACTGAAAAAAAATATATTACATCTGTATAATACAGATATCTTATTAGATACCTATGTAGTTTTATCCATTTTATCAAAATTCCTATATATCACCTATTATTTATTAGGTATTTTAGATATTCTTACTTTGCCTAGAAATTGACATATTTCCCAAATAGAAAAGTCACGTTAACTACCATTTCCGACGTTATATTAATATTATATTATTTAAGTTAAGCCGTCGTGGCGCAGTGGCCCAAGGGTGACTATAACGCGATGGTTGTGGGTTCGTGAAAGTGAAATATTAATTTAGGTTTATATTTCCATTTTTCTTCGCTCTGGCATCGAGGCAAAGCGCGGCGTTGAGCTCTGCCACTTAACACGCAATGCCTCCAGGATTTGGCAGAATGTGGGGAACGGGGTGTCTTAATACCGAGGTTCCTTCTGTCTACCCTGCTATGTGCGGGATACAGCGTGAAGCTGAAAGAAAGAAAGAATTATTTAAGTTATAGGTGCTGTATATGATTATTCAGAAAAACTAATGGAAGTTTGACACTTTATATCTCTTGTATATTGAATTGAAGGACATCGCGTACATCAATCTATATCTTACTAATAGTTCCTGTATGAATTATATTTTATAATAATTTTATATTTATTTACTTACTTTTAGGTTACGGACTCTACAGTTACCTATTAGTCGCCTTGTCGGGATTAATTATCATATCTATGGTCTGCACAGCATACGGCACCACAATCATAATCCCTACGAGTGCCTGTGAGTTGGATACTACGACAGCACAGAGAGGTATCTTGGCAGCAGCTCCACTTGTAGGTAATAGGTAGTCTTACTTTCGTACAAAAAAACGAAGCAATCTCAAATTATGTTTTAGAAAATTCTTGTCTTCAAATATGTGTTCTTGTATTCAAATGTGTCCAAATCTTGTCTAAATACTAATAGTACCTATTGGAATATAGTAGTAAATTCTAATTGAACAATAAACATCTAAAGCATTAAACTTCTACCACAAAACACTAAATTACATGAAAATTATATTTATTTAAGAGTTCTGTTACTTTTGGTAATAATCCAGAAAATAAACGGAAATATTAAGAATACGATAGAAATAAAAAGAATAAATTTTGAAAAATACAATACATACTGGGGGGACTTCTCTAACTACTACTGCAGAGCAAAAATGTTTGAGGAGAGCACGCAGACATATATATACCTAAGGGATCATCCCTTAGGTCCACGATCGCGCCATTAGAAATTATTACCACTTTGATCGCGCCATTAGAAATTATTACCATTTTATTACCACTTACCACTTTGTTTCTTCGTGTAAAGTTGGTAATTTCGTTTTATATTCTTTCTTTTTCTAGGGTTGATTCTTGGAGCAGTATTATGGGGGTACTTGGCAGACGTCTTTGGCAGGAAGTATACACTCCTCATATCTTTGCTGTCGGCGGCGACGGTCAACGCGATCGCCAGCATATCCGTCAATTGGATTATGCTTATGATATTTCAATTCACCGCTACTTTATTGTAAGTAGAAGTATAAAACGGTATATTTCGAATGTAGGCTCGTAACACAATATGGGGGTGATATGGTTAAAAATTATTAGTGTGTGCATTTCAGTTATGAAAAAAGCCTTTTTTATTGATCTTTAATTAACTTTATAACTAATTATATTAATTTATTCAAGGGCATCTGGCCAGTATTCTCTGACTATGACAATGTTGAGCGAGAGTGTTCCCATGGCGAAACGTAACGTCGTTGTGTTGCTGGTCAGCAGCATATTCTTAATGTCCCAAGGAATTATGGCAGGTAATGAAAAAATAAAATAAATATCCATTTTCCTGCATGCCAGTGCCAGCAGGAGAAACCTAGTATTATGGCACAAATAGATTATACGGATATTCTGACATAAAAATCAGACTTCGATGAACTATTCAGTGTATTGTGGATATATGTCGATATACACTGAGTGTAGCGTGTATAGTGTTATTTGCACCTTTAGAATTTAAGTTACTTAACTCTAAGTAAGTAAACTTAAGTTACTTAACTTTAAGTAAGTAAGTAAACTTAAGTACCTTAACTTTAAATTGCGCTTTGCATACCGGAGCAAGAATATGTATTAATATAAGTTACAATTTCAGTGTTGGCGATACCAATCATCCCACTAACGTTCTCTATCGAGCTGCCGAGCTTGGGCATTTTCTGGAACTCTTGGCGAACTCTACTTGTAGTTTACTCTACGCCAAGTATTATTTCCGCTATTTGGATATATTTCATGCAAGAGAGCCCAAAATTCTTGTTCACAAGAGGGCGGGAGATTGAAGCTGTAAATGTTTTAAAGAAAATTTACCGGTTGAACAATTTACGTGCAAAAGAAGAATTTGAAGTAAGTTTTACTGTAATATTTTATTTAATAATAATATTTTCAAATGACGCTGAAACGTCCATTGTAAGAAAAGACTTTTTAATTTGAAGAAGCACTCGTGGCGTATTGTGGATACAATAAGCGTGTGACTGTTAAACGTGGTTTCCTACTCTGAAAATGTATCATTACTTATTATTTTTTTTATTTCTTCGCTATGGCAACAAGGCAAAGCGCGGCGTTCAGTTTCGCCGCTCTACAAGCAATACTTCAAAAATTCGGCGGAAACTGGGGAACGGAGTGTGTTAATATTAGGTTCCCACTTCCTAGCGTACTATATACTAGTAAAAATCTATTTTTGTGAAAAAAAAAATGTTACAGATCCATAATATTAAAGAGGAGAGCACGCAGACATCTAGAGGTTCAATCAAAGAGCAATTCCTTCCATTATTCAGAGCGCCGCTGCTAAAGAACACAATTACTATTTCAGTTCTATTTCTAATTCAGCAGTTGAGTATTACATTGACGTTGTCAACATTACATACTGAGGCCGGTACTGTAAACGCGACAAGATGTGGGTGGAAGATGCTGGTGGTGGAACTCCGACTGAAGGAAATCAAATATTTACTATTTTCATTTTCACGCTATGCTTGATGAGGCAAATCGTTGAGTTGAATTGCGCTGTACATCGGGCAAGGCTTCCAACATTCGGCCGAATGGAAGACCGGAAGTGCCTTAATGAGAACAGAGTCTCTTAACACTAGTTTCCCAGGTTCCGGTTGCCTTGAATACAACGTGAAGCTAAAAAAAACATTACCCAATACTCTACTGTGTATTTAGTTTGTACGTTACGGCATAAAAATTTTCTAACTGATTCAATCTTGATATGTACTTCTGTTTAATTCTTTTTCTATTTTCCACTGTCATGCTAGCTGGCGCCGCTATACTACACTAAAAATATGAGTAACTTGTCTTTCAGAATCGGAGCCTTCCAAGTGTGGCTGCCAACAATAACTAACCAACTAGTAGACATATTAGGCACAGGAGAGGGTTCAGAATTAACTCTTTGCGGAATTATGGAAAGTGGGATCAACGCTGAACCAGATGTGAGCATAAAACTAGTAGAAGTCAGTCGAAAATTAGAGCTTTTGAGAAAATTTTACATTTATTAATATTTTTTTATTATCCGAAAAAAAAGTTCAGAATAAGCTATATGGGATAAAAATAAGAGGAAATTACCTCCTCCATCACCTGTATGAGTTTGTTCATTGATCTACCAATCGATGGCTTTGAAGTCCATATTCTCTGAATACAAATTCATTGTTTTATTGTTTGCTTTATTTTTGGCATGTATCATGAAAATATTTTAATGTTGAAATTATTCATTTATTTTACACGATTGGGCTGAATCTGTTTTTTTTTAATCTAACCAGTCTAGTTTTTCATTTATTTTTATTATAAAATGAAAATGTCTCCTGTGTCATAAATCATAAACTTTATAAATAAGATGTTATTTATTATTTTATTTGACAGCCAGACGCAGTACCTTGTTCATTGAATGTAACATCTCTACTTATAGTTCTTGGAGTTTGTGTGGCGCAATCTTTTGTGAATGCACTTATCAGTTTAGTAAGTCGAATCGATAGAATTAAATTAAGAAATTATTATACAAAATATAATAAGAATCTCAAGAATATTAAGGGACATTTCTAGAAATTGCCAATATGTCTATATTGATATAATCTTAAAATAAAGCAGCTTCACGTTGTATCCCGCACATAGCAGGGTAGGCAGAGGAAACCTAGTGTTAAGACACTCCGTTCCCCACTTTCTGCCGAATTCTGGAGGCATTGCGTGTTAAGTGGCAGAACTCAACGCCGCGCTTTGCCTCGATACCAGAGCGAAGAAATGGAAATATAAACTTAAATAAACGGACGGACTCACATATAATCTTGAACAACAATAATTCCGCCAGTCCACACCAATGAAGTCCATTCGAAAAAAAAATTATTATATTATATATTTAACTCTATTATCGCCTCTTAATAAATTTCATCAAATATATATTATATAATATCAATTATATTTTACATTTTTAGACTTTAGATTTATAGTCGATATCACTAATTATTGGGCTAGAATAATTACCCTACTCTAAAATAACAAAGAGAATATTAATTTAATTTTTTAGGTTATCAATCGAGTTGGCAAAAGAAATATGGTAATGTTCATAACGTCTTTCTGTGGGTTATGTGGTATAATAGTCAATCTTATACCGAATGCGATCGGAAGTGCGGTCCTCTTCTTCATTTACCTCATCGGCATCGTGACATTTGGACTATACACCGCTATTACAGTATCTCTATTTCCCACTTCCCTTAGGTGAGTCATGATTGGTTACTTCCTTTATGTAGCACTAGCGCATACCGCGCGACTTCGCTCGCTTCTTTTTAGTATTAGTATTTTGTTGAAGATTACTGTCTGTTGAATTGACTGAAGTGAAGATGAAATACTTGCTGTCCAAGCTTTTATTTTTAATCAGGAAAACATTTATATTTAAAATATATATTTTTTAACCCTCAGTCTAGACTAGTTAACAGTACAAAATCCTAGAATGAACAGAAAGTGAAGAATGAAGTATATAATATTTTCTCTCTATTTACCATATTATTATCATATTTTTTAATTAGTTTATATTATTTTAATACAACATTCAAAGTATTATCTTGATCTGATCATTGGAAAGTGGAAAACGGAGTGTCTTGTCGCTAAGCTCTACCACATGATGGAGACAGAGTGACGCTATAAAAATGTAAACTAAATAAAAGATATCCCTTTATCAAGTAAAGGAAATCTTTTTTAATTCTACAAATAAATTCACAGTATATTTTACGTTATTTCTTACAGAGCGTTGGCAGTGTCATTTACGATGTCAGGTACAAGGATTGGAACGTTCGCGTCAGTACAAATTCTCAATGCGTTGCTGGAAACAAACTGCGAAACAGGTTTTTACGTTTATGCGGCACTATTCGCATGTAAGTGATTGACTGTTTTATTTTTTTTTATTTTTAAGCTGTATCCCCCGCACAGCAGAGTAAGCAGAGGGAACCTAGTGTTAAAATTATCTGTTCCCCATTTTCCGATGAAATTTGGAAGCGAAAACGAATTCTGGAACGGTCGTGTGGCGGAACACAACACCGTGTTTTGGCTCGACACCAGAGCGAATAAATGGATATGTTACATTAGAAAATTACCTAATTTCCTCAAGCCTAAATCGAACTCATAACTTTGGCGTTCACAGTCATTCTCTTGTGCTCCTGTACCACGACATATTTTTTATTATTTATGCATTTTTCAATTTCTTTTTCAATATTTACACTTTAATTGAATATTCTGTATTGATACATCGTAGGTACTGTAATTCTGTAATCTATCATATAATAAAATCGTAACTGATCGCTGTATGTAGGTGGTACATAGAAGATAAGAGACAGATAATTTATTTTCAAGGACATTTATCATTATAAAAAAATTATTTCTTTTATTTTTTATTATTTATTTATATTATGTTGTTAGAACATGAAAGTAATTTAGATCAGTAAATAAATGATTATGGAGTTTAAGCAGGCGAAACCTCGAGCAGGTACTAGTGTACTACTGCCCTTAAATAAAACTTACAGGGTGGACGCTACTCTTCTTAAATAATACTTTTAAGAGTCACTTTCTCTTAAAAAATTCATACCCGACTACCGCTACCTGCAAATAGTTATGTAGACTACAGGTTTTCAATATTTGATTTATAAAATGTACCAATATTTAATGATTCCAGCGTCAGCTGTGGTAGCTGCTTTCCTGGCAGATGACCGAAAACCCTCAAAAATTCAGCCAGAGATAGGAAATGATAAAATATCTTAAATATTGTATAAATAATTATAATTGAAAATAAATATAATTGTAATACAAAATGAACTATAACATCTATTATTAAAATAATACTTTTTGTTCGGTGTGCTTAGTAGTTATATCTTAATGTTTTCTTAGCTGGCCTCTAGAATAACAAACTTGAAAAGTAACAGGTTTTTAATAGTAAATATGTAATATATTATAAGATCACTTTGTTGTCTGTCCATCTGTCTGTCTGTCTGTCAAGAGCCTTCATCTCAAGAACGAGAGATATTGAGTTGAAATTCAAACTTATACTCATCAACGGACCCATGATTTACTGAAAAAAAATATTTGTACATTTATTTTTAAAATAAGGATATGGCCGCTTATAACGCAAAAAACACGTATTTCGACACTATAAAGGGAATCAAAATTCATGAGGTACTTCCGGTTGATCTAGATCTAGAGTTATGAAATTTGACAGCTATCGTCTACTCATTTACTGAGTAAATTTTAACTTAATATTCACAAATGGAATAAAAAAAATTACTATTAAATTTCAACAAAAATCAATACGTTGATCTAATATTCTAATTTAAAAGGTCACTGTGTGATGAGATTATAAATTTGAATGTAGCTTAATTTTTATTTTAAATAAATATTTTGAAGCATAAAATTGTACTGTACAACATTCCATGCGTGAATCGGAGCGCACTACTGAATTGAGACGCTGTCACTTGTGACATATGAAGGCTAGTCTTCACTCTTCAGTCTTCAATTATAGCTGTCATTTGCCAATCAAATTGCCGCTGACTGATAACGCGATGGGAATATCCTAGCAATTTACGGCAAATTAAAAATATCTAAATTAAAGTACACATTTATTAAAACATTAACTATTTAAAGTACAATAATATTTATTTTTTCAACCCTGACTGTTGAATTGGTAGGATATGCAAACATGGTGTGATAAAGCATCGATTTTTCGATATAGCCGCAGGTTGATTAGTCCGTAGTCATTAAAGCTATATTGTGTAGACACAGTGACGTGCTCGGTGGAGTAGTTCAAAATCTGATATCTCCTCGCGTGTTTGTTACGTTACCTTATCTCTTCAGGGGTGTAATCCACACCTACTTTGATATAAAGAAGATTAGGTATGTATTGTAATAGATTTAAACGTCACGAACATGTGACGGTGTCACTATTTATCTGATTGCTACTGTAATAAAAATTCATATAGTGATTCAATTCTGGGTTAGCAACATTATACATTATAGATTTTATATTCAACTTTTCCACGAAAGTACTGAATAGTGTCATTTAATGTACGAAATATTTATTAAAATAAAATTTTAACATCAATGTATGTATTACAATATTGCTTATAAAATTCAATAATTTGTAAATTAATTTTACATAAATGTTAAAAGTTTTTATTTATAGAAGTTTATTACATGTAACTGTACAAATAAGAATCCTTACAACATCATATAAGTAAAGAGACCATATTAATGTGTGCCAAATATCACTTACGCTTTCAATCCAATTACCAAATTGATCCACACACACATCATTTCATAAGGTATATTTAAAGCACCACTGTCTTAGAAAAAGTAGTCCCAAAAAATGTTTTATTCATTTTAACTAATATTATATGACATTTAAAAATATAATATAAATAAACAATTTACTTTGTAGCATTTCTAAGAGAAATAACAAAATGGCAACCGGTTCTTGGGAAGAATTCTTTGCAGAACACTTGCCTCCACCAGACTTTGAAGATAACCGGTCATTACTCAAAGAATTTTGTGAGAGACATGACAAATATGGGAACAAAATTGTTTTAGTTACTGTGAGTATCTAATTATAATATAAAAATTAATCTTACATGAGATTCACTCTCATAAAAAGATTAGAATAATGAACATATCGATTTTGTGTTTTACATTATTTATGAATTAAATAAAATCTAGTGTTCAAGAGATATCTAAAATGTAAGGCTATAATACTAATACTACTCCATTCTTTTTATTTTTTCTATATATTTTGTATATGTTTATGGAAGCTAATTTGTTGCAGTTTATAATGCATGCACTGCCTAATTTCTGGGAACTCAGTGATGCACTATGTGCTTCCTAAAGCAAGCAAATGAAAATAATGCATTCCCTCAAATGAGAATTGGAATCACAACCATCATGTGTACAGTTAGATCCTGTACCAACTAGTAGAGCACTATTGACTTTTTGCAATGTAATGTTTGTAATATTGTTTAAGTATTTTAAAAAATCAGCTTTACGCTGTGTCCTGCACACAGAGTAAGACCTAGTGTTAAGACACTCCGTTCCCAACTTGCCAAATTCTGGAGGCATTGTGTGTTGAGTGGCCGAACTCATCACCATGCTTTGCCTCGTCACCAGAGTGAAGAAATGAAAATAATAACATAATTAAATATTAGAAAAATTTGTATGGGTATCGAACTTACAAACATAATGTTACAGTCAGACCCTTGTGCCACTGTGCCACAACGGCCTAAGTATTATATACTAATGTTTACTTAAGTTTATATATACTAAAAAATGTTCTTCTTTTCAGTCTGGGGGAACAACTGTCCCATTAGAACATAACACAGTACGCTTTGTAGATAACTTTAGTGCAGGTTCAAGAGGATCTGCCTCTGCTGAATATTTTCTGGAACATGGCTATGCAGTAATTTTTATGCACCGACAAAAATCTTTGGAACCTTTTACACGTAATTTTAATGGTCAAAAACTATTGGACATGTTGGACTTACAAGAACAAGGACCAAATACTAGTATTACAGGTAACATATTATTATAATTTACTTTTCAGCTTTACTCATCTCTCTTATTATTTAAATATTCCAAATGTTTTGTTTTTTTAGAGCGGGGAAATGTATTTTGTATACAACTATTCCCTGTTGGTGACAGAGGCGAGATATATATTCTACAACATTATTGGATATCTTATATAAGGCCTTTCTTTTATCTTTTATACTGATTATGCTGAAAATTAACTGTGCGCCACTCATCTTTGTAGGACACTTAAAGACAGCCTTGGGCCAAAAAATCTTAAGAATCTTAACCTTGATAGCAAAATGAAAAAAGAAGCGCGACATCGTAAAAACCGATTGCATATTAGTTACAAAAGATAACAAAGATGAAGTAGAAATGGTTTTATGTGTATTTTTTACTATATAAACAAAAGTACCTTAAGTCAGATCTCTGACTTATATATATAGAAAAACCATTCATCATTGTTTTTATTTATGTAGGTTTAAGTACTACACTATCTAATGAGTCGTCATAAAATATTTAGAATTGTTCTCCTTCTCTCGCCTCTATTTTCAAATTGAAACCAACCATTTTGATGAAACCGGGCAGTGTGTTCACACTCACGCCAGTACTCGCCGTAATCTAGCGGCTTACGCATCGGGCAACTCCACTCAACCATTAACCAAGTAAAATAGCTGCTAGTACACGTGGAGTGGAGCCAAGCTGTATCAAATTAATAAAAACTTTTTAAAGTTAAATTAAATTAACTTCACGCTTTATCCCACACACAGCAGGGTAAGCACAGGGAACTTGGTGTTGATACATTCAGTTCTCCACCTTCCACAGAATTCTGGAGGCACCGCGTGTTGGGTTGTGGAACTCACGGCCACGCTTTGCTTTGACACCAGAGCGAAGAAATGAAAACATAAAATTAAATTATTATTACCTTTTCTCGAGTGAGACTCCAACCCCCAACCAGTCGCCTTTACCTTTAGTTTTTTTTGTGCCTCTGTAACACAGCTGGCTTAATTAAATTAATAGACTTATCAATTATAGCAGATTGAATATTCTTATACACTACGTTACTTATCCCCCTACCAACCCAGCTGTGTGCGGGGTACAGTGTGAAGCTAAAAAATAATAATATCCTATTATCTGCCAAATTAACATGATTCGATGATAATCTGGTTATAGACGCTTATAAAAAATCTTTCTTTTGACACATTCCCATTTCTTCAGTTCTCCTTCCTGTTTAATATAATTTAAAAATAAATATAATATATAAAATTTTCCAATTCATCTCACACATTTCAGTAAAACCGGACAGTGTGTTCGCGCTCGCGCCAGTACTAGCCCGCTACCAAGCTGCGCACGCGACCGGCGCGTTGCTCTATGTCTCCTTCACCAGCGTGTCTGACTACTTCTGGCTGTTGCGAGCCGCGTGCGAGTGTTTAGCTCGAAGTGGGGCTAGGGCGATGTTGTATTTAGCAGCTGCTGTTTCTGATTTTTATATACCGAAGAGTAAAGTTGTGAGTGCCTTTTTTGTTATAGAAGCTTAAAAGATGGGAGTTTTTTTTTGTACGTGTGTGTGTTTTTTGTTTGATAAAGAATTTAGTTATCTTTATTATAGATAGTGATTTCGTTTTCCCACTCTGAAAACATAAAGCGCGGCGTTTCGCCAATTTAGATGTAATGTCTCGGATTCTAGAAAAAAGTGGAGAACAGTGTCTTGATGCTCTGTCTACTTCGCAATATGCAAGTTACAGCGTGAAGCGAAAAGAGATAAACCTTATTTGTTATAAATTACTAATAATATATACGGAATAATTTATGTATTAAGATTTTTTAGAAATGATTAGCAATTTATAAAATAAAAGAAATATAAATTAATATTTTTAAACTATGAGAAACAATAACAAATGGTGACATCTATAAATAACGTCACACGACTTTTAACACTTTTGAGCCCTATCTCGTCCTTGTAACATTTGTCAAACCCCTAACATGACATAATATATATTTTATAATTTTCCACATGGAACACAATGTCACACTTCGTCGACACCTTTGACGTATGAAGTAATTTAAGAATTACTTTCAAAGAAAATTTCTCATACTTTTTCTACTTATTTTTAGCCAACCCATAAAATGCAATCAGGGAGTGGAGCTCCGGTGATTCAATTACATTTAGTGCCAAAAATGTTGGCACCACTCTGCAATCTGTGGGTTCCGGAAGCTTATGTAGTCTCATTTAAATTGGAAACCGATGAAAATCTACTTATACCCAAGGCTAGGGCAGCCCTAGAAAAATATAAACATAAGGTAATGTATCATTTTCCTTACTTAGATCTTTTTTTTTTTATGGGAGAGGACAAGGCAAACGAGCGTTCGGGTCACCTGATGGTAAGTGATCACCGCCGCCCATAACCCCATGCGACACCAGAGGAGCTACAGGTGCGTTGCCAAAACCCCTAACTAAAAGGTCAAGCTTGATTTGGCAAACCCTGGCAACTTGCGCCAAGATTAATGCAAACAAGATCATGTTTGACGGTTGTTTTTGACTCCCACTTGAAGAAACAGTTGTATTGAAATTATAATAAGATGTTTGATTTTCGGGATTTTTACTAAATTACTTAGACCGAATCAATCGGGTATATTTAGTTTTATACATTTTAGGATTCACTTCAAATGTACACTTTTTCAAGAATAATATATGATCCGAATTAAAAGTTGCATTTTTTTTTACAACTTACAAGTTACATTTTTAAATTGTATAGTAAGTGTTAAATTACTGACACTATGATAGGGATGGGGTCATCTATATTTGATAGACATCGATATTAGAAGACAAAATATCGATCTTTAAACATCGATATTTGTAACAACAACACATTATCGAAATTTGGTCGTGTACATGTCATAATCTACCAAAATCTAAGAAAGCAGATTTACACAGTATTTATAAAATTATGAACGCTACCAAACTACAGGAACATGTTGTAAATTTGATTCCATTTCTTCGCTCTGGCGTTGAGTTCCGTCAATGAACTCACTAAGCTTATTAAAATATAAAAATTTTGGGACTTAATACTCAATATTTTTCAACTAGACTAAGGGTAGAGAATGATGACATTTGATGACATTTTTAGATGGTGGTAGCAAATATGCTACAGACTCGCCGTCAGAGGGTCATTTTGGTGACGCCTGAAGCAAACCAAGAAATTTTCCTCACGAGGGAAGAAGTACATGCAGGTATACATTATCTTAGTACTAATATTATAGCAATATTTTTCATAAATTGTTGTTATTGTTTCATCTATAAAATTAGAAATTATTAGCAGATTAATAAATTAAGGTAACTCTTAGAAGTTAGAGAATAATGTTTGTGGGCTAAATACATAAGGTTATAATTATTAAATTGCCTTGGATTAGTCTAAATATTTAATAGATAAAATCTGGTGTAAACATCCGGCAATCCAGCATACAATATTTTGAAGTGTGCCAAATCAGAAAAGAAAATGAAGGTTTTGGGACAGACTAAAATATGATATTTTTGACTTGATTTTTTTAACAATATCATAAGGCAAATTATTGTAATTTTAATTGTATACAAGCAATGATGACTGATTCCAGGAGTGGATATAGAGTGTACGCTGGTGGCGGAGATAGTACGCCTGCACGCGGAGCACATGGCGGGCGTGGCGCCGCGCTGAGGCTCGCGCGCCCGTCTAGCGCGGCTCTACCTCACTGACTAGACGCGGCAAGGGACCACACACCCTTATAAATACCTTATCTCAGTGACGTTATTTCCTTTTTTTTTTTAAAGAGCTTTCAGCCGATTTATCCATGGCCATCCAAAACATTATTGAGGTGATTTTTTTCTCTTTATAAAGTGACAGTGACATATAATGTTATTTTTTGAGTTCTATGGCTTGTTTTTAGGCCTGGGACCAGTCTCCCCCTTAATATAATCTCAGTGACACATCATTTTTTTATTAAAACTTATGATTAAGAACCTTCAATTGATTTCTCCTTGTGTTTGAGGTGCTTCTTTGTGTAAAGTGACAGTGACATTTGAAATATACTTTTTAAATGTTTTTTGGTGTTCTATGGTTTGTTGTTAGGTGTTTTAATAAATTTTGTATCAATGTTATGTATACTATATGTATATACTATATATTTTTGCACATAATAAGCATTTTTATTTTATTATTCATGATAATCAAATCAATGCTACCAACTCTACCTCACATATTAAACAATTAAAATTTCCACTCTATATGTTTACATTTTGTTTAATTCTTGTATAATATCCATGGATACACTTCCTAAAGCTGAAGCATGTAATTCTTTCACTGTGAAAAGATCTCAATTTTTTTTTTAATCATTATTACTTTTAATATAATATTGAAATAAACTATGCATTTTGTTATGTTATAAGTATAATTTTCATGATGATTGATAACATTGCTCGACTAATATGTACCTCGTTAGGTATTTAAGCCTCGAAAAAAAGAAAACAAACAAATGCTAATTGGAATAAAAAAAACTTTAAAATTATCAATTACTATTATCAGATATAAATAAAATCTAAATGTTCCTCTATGTGCTAAAATGTATTGTCATTTTTATCTTTTGTGTATATTAAAGAATATCTGTTTGTCCTTCGTATTTTTATTATGTGTATATTTTTTGATTTATTTTTTATCAAAGTAAAAGAAATTTAACAGCAAGAGACGGCAGAACTTGCTATAAGAGTTTTATTAGTTATGATCTTATATATTAGTTATAATAATGTTTCATATATTTTTTTAGTATATTGATCAGAGGACCATAAACTGAAGTGTGACTCTGTCATTAAATTATCGTTAAAATATAATTTATTATAATATATAGTTTAAATAGTTATAATAAATAATATATTGGTGTTCAATGTGTGTATGTCTTCTATAATATCGCTTTAAATTATATCTCTTAAAGTATATTTGTTAAAAATGTTAGCCAAATTAATTGACATTGTATAAAAAAAGAAATTAACAAAATGTTTATCATAGTATATCATTTTGAATAGTATTTTCGTGTATTAAAATCGTTAAACAAAAAAAACAAATGTTTATCCAATACATATCAGTGTCAAAATAAATGGATCAAAATTTTTATTTGTATGAATTAATGAATAAAATATAATGATAATATATTTTCTGTGGAGAAAAAATAGGCGCGAAGTGAAAGGTCAAAATTAAGAACTGCATTTACATTATTTTAGAAATTAGAAACATTTTATTAAATAATTAAATAAAGTAAAAATCATTTACAAAAAAATAATTTACAATCTTTATGATAATTAATAAAATAAAAAAATTAATAAAAATAAAATATGTATTAATCATTTTTAAGTAACTTCAAAATGTATGTTAAATCTATCTAGAATAGTCCATGATAATTTGTTATGAATGTTGGATTTAAAAAGGGTATTTTTTATTTAGGTATCTTGTTACTGTGTAGTGTGTACTCTTTGTATGGGAAATGGAAAATTCTCGAATAAAAATATAAAAAATAAGCCCTTAGGACCTTATTGATCTGGGGTTGTCTTTTAGTGAATAAGTTTTCTTATTTGTTGAAAATATATATTAGCTACAGTACGAAAATTATGTTATATAATTTAATATTCACTATATTGGTTTTTCCAATAATTTGTAAAACATATACTATAGATATTTTTTTTTCTTCTGAGATTTTTTTTTCAAAATATTTAAATCTTATATAGACTATACATTTTAAAATGTAATTATCAAGACTTTTTAGTTTCTTTGAAAATATTTAGTTTGATTAGTATTTCATAGAGTTTGATTAGTATTTCAGATTTAGTATTTCATAGAGTTCTTAAAATTTCTTTATAGATATTGTTCATGTATGTATAACATATGTAATACATGTTTATATAGACAGGGCTGACACGGACACCTTTGTTCTCTAAACTCTAAAAAATACTCTATGGAAAGACTACAATTAGTATATAATATATTTTTTCTCATAATTCTTTACAAAATAAAGTCATTTAAAAATTTACTTTTTAAAAAAACAATGATATTTTAGAGAAAAAACAGAAATTGTAATTTCTGTCAGTCTCTGTTTATACTTAATTATATAAGCCATCGTCGTGTATATTTAAGACAATAAGATCTTTTATTGGCATAATGTTGACTATTAATGGCCAAATAAATGTTTTATGCCGTGAATTTTATTATTTATAAAAGCAAGAACGGAAAATTTGAAATGATATATCTGGCATACAATTTTACGTATTTACACTTTTAATATTATGACGTCAGATTATTTTTATTGTCACAGATTATATAACAATCTAAAAAGAATATTCAATTAATCAAATGAAGATAATAACAGATACAGTACGGTCCATGTGTCGTGGCCGCCTTGAAGTCAGGCTTTCTGCATTTTTGTGCGTACTTTACACGGTAAAAGCTAGCAAATAGCTAACTTCAGTGCGGCCGCGACTCGTCGATCATACTGTATCTGCTACGATCTTCATTTGATTAACAAGGAACTGAGTAGTTAATATTTTAGTTTCTCACGTTCTCGATGTTAATACGTGGAAAAGAATAAAACATTATTTATTAAAGGATAAGGCATTTTTTTATATTACAATGGCTTTTAAAGTATATTATTGCATTCTATTATATTATAAATGGTTTGGTGTGAATTGGTATATAACAAATGGGTATCTCTTGTTGTGATAAAGTTCTACACTGATGATGTAGTCTTAGATGTGATTTTATTAGACCTGAATATATATTTCGTCATTTTAATTTGTATATTTTATTTAATTAGTAGCCCAATCCAGACAGTTGTTTAACTTTGTATCTAGATGGCGGTAGACGATAGAGGTAATTTGGTTTTAAATAATCACTATGCACTTGCATTTTGGAAACCCAGAGAAGTGTAAAATCTCACAAACGCTTAAAATATTTTTCGCATGTACAATGGCAGAGGACTCGTACCTAGTGCTCGAGTATTGACTGACGGAACTCAACGTCACACGTTGACTTGTTATTATGATAGGAACGGCAATGAAATGAAAGTAATTCCACCGAGTGGGAATCGAATTGACGACAGTCGCGTTTACGTTTTCGACACGTGATGCTGCTGCTGCTGTACGGCCTTAAATGTATTCAAATGTGATTAGATTTTTAATAGATTACAGTGCTTATTACAAAAAAAAGTTTTAATTAATCCAATTATAAATATACTGTATGGACAATGAGCAGAATAGAAGTGTAAGCTTTGACATTTTCCTTGTTCAAAGTGTCATGGCCCGTCAGAATTGTAATTAATTGTAAAAATTTCTTAAACACGCGGTCGCGTGGTTACACTGTGCCTACATGTTGTGATTTTATATAATTTTTGTTCTAAATTTGTATAAATATGGTAAGAAGCGTATAGTATTTTTTTCAGATACAGCAGTTTAAAATTTTTTTATCCTCAGTTTGTTTTAAGCTTGTTTATGATCAATTCGCAGGATGAAGATGTTGAAGATATTGTAGGCGAAGTTAAGTGTACAGATTCCCAAAAAAGTGTGACCATATCAGGCGGATACTCACAGGACTTCACCGACAGCAGTTCCGACAAAAACACCTCATCTGGCAAAGAGACATACGTGATTGCCTGCGACAGCGATGACAGCGACAAAATATTTCATTTGCATAAAAGCCAAAGCACTATAAATTTAACGGATTCCACTAAAACTCTAGATGAAGAAGATTTTATTTTTAAAAAAAATCAACAAATTACTTTAGATCAGACGACTTGCCTACAAAACTGTATATTCACTCAGACAAGTAAAACAATAATGGAATTAGCGCAAAATGAGTTATATTTGAGCAAACGCACGGACACGTTGGAGACGCAGACCTCATTTGTGTCAATGACTGAAAATAAAACTGTTCAATATACTATACATATATTAGATACAAAAAGTAAATGCGAAAATAAGGAAATCATTTTTTCCGGTAACGATTTGCGAACATTTATCCAACACACAGTTCTCGGTAACGATCGTGCTTTAACAAATGATATAGCAAATGGGTCTTACGATGTTCGAGGCTCCGAAGGCGTGTGTAATAAAAACTTTAGTTGTGAAAACATCGATGATGATGAATCAACAGAGTTGATCAAAGACAAACCGGAAGAAAATACTATAAATCAACAAATACATACAGAATACGAGAGTGCAGAGTTTGATTCTGACGTAGAATATGATTCTTTAGAAGACTTTTCTGAAGAGAAAAATAACAACAAAGAAATCTACAGTGACACTAGTGAAGTGCCGACTTCCATCGATTGCGATATTGAAGAACTGTATAACAAACTATCTGGAAGATCTTTTTTGCTTTCTCCCGTAGTTTCATCTGATCCTGTAGAACAAAATGTTGGAATTCTTACACCTCTTACTGAGGAGAATACACAGAAAAGAGACATTGATATATCCCCAAGCGACCAAACTTTGACCCAAAATACAGACGATGGCACATTGTTTATAAACCATGGAATAAAAGTGAAAATGCTCCCTAACCTTGAAAACAATTTAGAGAGCGATGTATTAAAACTTCCGCCTATTATAAATCATCGATTTTCTAAGAATCCAAATTTAAATTCGCTGTTTTCTTTAGAAAGTCACTCTGATAGTAGAAATAACAATTGTTTTGGCCCATGGGAGATTGGTTCTAGGGATCTTGCATCTGGAGAAAGCCCACATATAACCGGAAGAAATGGTAAATAAAATATTTAATTATATTATAGGCTGGTGTAACCTTGCTAACTAGATTCATGAGGATAGAAACACAGATAATTATAATATATTTAAAAAAATCTATATTATAATAATTAAAAATAAATAATTTCAATTCATCTATATTTCCCATATAAGTAATATTTAAAACGAACTATTTAATATTTATAAGGTTTTTATGTATTTAAAGTGTTATTCCACACTTAGGAAATAAAAATACTTATGTAGAAACTTCTCAAACGTCAAAGAGATCGTATGGATTAGTAAAGCGCATGCGGCGACTTCCAAGAGCCGCGGGTTGAAATCCTGCTATGTTGCGCCACAAATTGTCCAAGTGTCCTGACCACTAAGGCATCATGTCAAGTTCACTAAGGGTTCATATCAAGCTACGTCGAAATTCTTATACGCTTCAACTTACAACCTGTTAAAGTTGTTCGTATCTATGTAGGGAAATTTGTCACAACATAAATAAGTTGTAACAAGCGTGAAAATTTAAATAAATATATCCTCGAGTGGGTATCGAACCCAACACTCGATAAAAAAATATACGCGGATAAAAAATATGCATAGGAAATATTTTAATATATCAATAAAACAACTTCAAAAAAGTACTTCTTTTAAAAAAAGTATTCTACTCAATTATAGATTCCAATAACCACAAAGAACACGTCAGGCTTCCCCCAATTCACTTAGAAGATTTATTCTGTACAACTATTGCAAGAAACAAAGGTAACTCAGCAAGTGTTACTCCGAAAGGAAAAACGTCAGCTTCTGAGTCGCCCTTTGATGTCATCAGCATCAATGGAAAAATTAAGGAACTTAAAATGAACACAAAAAAATCTAGGTACTTAGTTTAAAAGTTCTTAAAATCAATGAAATAAATCTGCGTCACGCTGTATGTACCCACACACAGCAGGGTAGGTCGATAGAACCTAGTGTTAAGACACTCCATTCCCGACTTTCCGCCAAATTCTGGAGGCATTGCGTGTGGAGTATCGGAACCCAATGCCGCCCTTTGTCTCACCACCAGAGCGAAGAAATGGAAATATAATGTAAATAAATATTTCATTTCCTAGCGCGTTACAGTCACACCCTTGTGCCACTGCGCCACGATGGCCTCTCTATTGAAATTTACCTTTAAAAAATATACTTGTGCTTTTTAAGCATTTTTCCGACTTGCTCAAACAGAACTTACAGAAAGCATCGTGTTGTAGACGAACAAGATTACAAAAAGATTAAGAGAACAAAGCAATGTATAATGTGAACAAATTATCGAACAGTATATAACTATACTTTATTAAAATATATTAAATAAATTTAAGCTTTAATTTTTGATTATAACCACGTCTTAAAAATTTTTTAATATTAAAAACAGATATAAATATGAAAGTCGAAGTGGATCACCAACGAGTGTGTCGTCTCCGGAAGAACGAAAATTAAATGAAACAGCTGAAAAAGGCTGCGACGCGTTGTGTAGTGAACTGCTGAGGAAATTACGGTCTTCTTCATGGTAATAGTCTTATGTTTGTGAATCGAATCAACAGCTATATTTTAACTTTAAGGATTTTTTTTTTGGGTTTACAAGTCTTTTTTCACAATTTATATTGATCGTTTCTTCGTTTCCGACTACATCAATTCTCTTGGTTAATTTAGGCACTTATTTTTATTTCCCTTTGGGCACGAAGGCGAAGTCGCAGTTATTTTTTAATGCTTGATATTTTCACGAATGTTTTTGTTTTTATTGTTGGTACCTTAAGAAAGTTAGATATATACAGATAAATTAACTCTACTATACTCTATAGGTTGGAAGTAACTGAGACCCTAGACGAGTTGCCAAAAGCGCTAGAAAAGTTTTGGCTCGTCATATCAGAAAACCGAATTGTGGACTTATTACGAAAAGTATGTCAGCATTCATTTAATTTAGTCACTTAGTCAATATTATCTTCGTTTGTGGCAACAATAATAATTTGATTATTTTAAACTCAATTTGGGGCCAGCCGTGGCGTGGCATTTACGCCACGCCACGGCTGGCTGTGGGTTCGTTTCCCACTCTCTCAAATTAAATATTTAATATTACATTTCTTCTAAGACCGTAGCGTTTGACGCTCCGTTCTCTCTGGCTACCCCGCTAGGATAGTGCGTGAAGTAAAGTTAAATTTCTTCGCGCTGGTGTCAAACAGATTTCCAAAATCTTTCACCACTCAACGCGCAATGCCACCAGGATTCGGCGGAAAATAGGGAACGGAGTGTCTTAACTTATCATCAGATTCCCTCTGTCTACCCTGTCTTGTTTGAGATATAGCGTGAAACTAAAAAAATTAGATAAACAAATTTTCAAGTTCACATTAATATAGAAGTAGAATACAGGTGGCCGCGCACATCGAGTCGCCGCGGACGCAAGTCGCGCGCTCTGCCTGTAACACTCTCGCTGAAATAATCAAAAATACTAACTATACTAAGAAGCCTGTAAGTTATGTTACATTAAATTTTTATTAAAAATGAATAATACATGTTTTGTTATATATATATTACAATTTGATGTTTAATTAGAGTAGATATTATTGAGCTTTTTCCCGCATAGTAGAGTTAGCAAAGAGAACTATAGAGATCCCTTAAGCCAATAACTTTATTTTACCAAAACGAGAAAATGAAAATATATTTATTATAATATATTTGATCATTTATTAAGGATTATTCCGTGTGGCCAGTCGCAGTGCAGGAGCACAAACGTGCGATTGGGAACGCGAAGGTTATGGGTTCGTTCCCTTCTCAAGTAAATGGAATATTTAATACTTTCATTGAGGAAGGGGCTTTGATAGCGTAACATACAAAATAAAAAAACAAAAAATATAACTTATGTTATAAAATGTTTACTTCACTTAACGTCTTTTAGGACTTCTACGAAGGAATCTCTATTTTACTGACGAAATCGGGCAGTTTCAATAGAGCGGTGCGGCGCGCGGCCAACGTCGCCCTCGACGACATCGTGTGCAAAGTGGATATCACGCACTCCATTACCGCTATATGTATTTATGGTGTCGGGTTAGTTAAGAAAAGTATTTATTAATTATTTTATATATTCAATTCTTAAATATATATCCATGACAAAGATAGAAAAATACTGATATCCGTATATTGACAGAGTCCAAGATGGTTGATGATTCTTAACACTAGCCCTCTGCCTACCCTTCATATATACGGAATACAGCGTGAAAATAAAACAAAAAAATATGTAATTACACAGGCACAAAAACGCCTTAGTACGGAGCGCATCAGCTCGCCTGCTGGTGGTGTGTTGCGCGCTGGCGGAGGGCGGGCGGCAGGTGCTGCGCGCGCGCCCCACCACCGCCGTCGCCGCGCGTCGCCACGCGCTGCGGGCAATGGCTGAGCTGCTCCAGGATAAGAATACGGAGACTAGGTGTTTTTAATATTGTTTTTGTTTTCTTAAGTTAATTTGATTTGGTCTTTTGTTAATTTTAAAAAATATTGATAAAATAGAACCAATATAATTCGTAGACCTTGCATTGTTGATGTCACATCATTTTACTAAGCGCATTGGAAAAATAAAAATATTAAATACGTTATAACTATTTCAAAATGTCGTCAGTTGACGATAATAAAAAATTATAAAGCTAATTTTTATTTTAGAAAATATGCAGAACGCCTCTACGGTATGCTACGGCCTCTACAACACTTCGAAGCGTACTTCCTCACAGACGTCAACACGGAGCTCGCAACGAGACATATGAAGAAATATGATCAACTTTTATTACAAAATAAGCAAAGTAGATGATAGATCTATGATTTCATTCGCTGTAAAATTTTAGCCACTTTATCTGCTCTCTAGATGTGGAATAAACGGAGAAGAGAGAAAACACTAATCTATTTCAATATTCATGACTTAAGAACTCCAAGCAGAGTAGTTAAATTTTATATAATATTATTTTTTGAGTTGTTATAACAATATTATGTTCTTTTATCAAATAGAAATTCTGCTTTATGTACTACAATAATTGATACAAATGTTTTTTTTTATTATCATTATCAACTAAATTGCTTAAAATATTTATTTATTTTGTCTATCATATATTATAATTGACAAAATCTATTTAAAAAAATTATAAATAACGATAAAAACCAGTAAATAGTAGTAATGTCCTAAATACTGACCTCGGCCCGCTATCGTTGCATCATTTTACTTTAAAGATTACAAGCGTCGTAACGTCCAGATTGTAACGTGTTTGCTTAATTAAAATATAAATACTATATGATTTTTTTTTATTGTTGAACCACGAATAGTTTCTAGACTTTTCTCTGAACAATTGTTACCTTACATGTATATTATATTTTTCCTGTTGATTTTACTTGTCAAATTTCATAACAATTATGGTCAACTGCAAGTACTCTATTTTGTTTTCTTTAGTGTAAAAATATGCGTTATTGCGGTTTAAACGACCATATCTTTTGTTTACTTTTTCAGGAAATCGAGGGACAGTAGACTGGTTCGAATATAACTCTATATATAGTTTGATTATAAACTCGATATCTCCAAGCGTTTCTGAGGTAAAAGCTTTTGACAGACAGATGTACAAACGGATGGACAACAGAGTGATGTTACAAAAATTCTTTTTTCCTCTCTCCTTAAGCTTCCGTACCTTTTGGTACGGAAACCTTAAAATATACAACAGTACCATTTGAAAGTGCAGCTTTAAGTTAACTTGGCTAGCTTGTGAGCTTATTACCTTATGGCCATGATTTAATACAATCTGGAGACATTCCGTTCCCCATTTTCTGGCGATTATTTCACTGGATGCATTGCGTGATGAGCAGCAGAAGGTAACGCGGCGCTTTGTCTTTTTGCCAAAGCACAGATATGAAAATATGAAATATTTAATTCCTCTGAGTGACTGAGGGACCTACACCACAATACACTCAATTAAAAATAATAATTTCTAGCGGAGGGAACCTAATGTTAAGACATTGGACGTTGCGTGACGAATCATATTGCTTTGTAAAGGAAGTGTTTTAGCTCTAATTTCCCCGCTTATTGTAGCAGAGCAGGCAGAGACAATATGGGAACCTATTTTTAAAACACTCTGTTCCCATTACGATACTTCAGTTACTCATTTTTGCTGAATTCCCGAAGCGTATTGAGTGTCGAACTCAATCCGCGCTTTGATGAATATTTAGCAATATTAAATATAATTATTTTAATAATAATATTAATGAATGACGTGGCGGTCTCGTTTAACGAAAGACTTGAACTTTCCGAGTGCGTCTGCACTGAGCTAATGTTCTAGTTCTTATACATATATAAACATAAATATATTTGTATATCTGTCGTTTATATGTTATCTTATTAATTTAATATAATTTAAAGTGAATCAAAACTAAAACAGATTCTAGTCAAATTAAATTGTATTATTATTTTGATTCCACATTTCTCTTGAGTATAGACATTTCGTGTTTCAATTAAAAATACCAAATTCCAGGTTCACATAATAAAATTTTACAAAAAAACTAACAGATATATGTATATATACAATACAAATTATTATTTCTGTAAAAAGAGATGTTATTACGTTATGTAAACCATGAAAAGGTTTCAACCGATAGTATATTTAAAAATCAAAATTAAGGGGAATTTAAAAACTAACTGACAAATGGCGATCCAATTGATCTTCACGCTGTATCCCGCATGTAGCATGTAGCGGAGAGAGTGTCAGTGTTAAGACACATCGCTCTTTTCACCTTTTTTATGTTCGGAGATAATTAAAACAAAATGAATGAATGAATTCCTCTAAGATTATTTTTTAAATTTAATTTAATCAACTTATAGGGTCAATAGGCATTTCCCACTCACATCGCTCGCATATTTTTAAAATTACAAAACACTAACAACATGACGTCCATTCTAACTACGTTAAAACAAAGACAGGCTGCATTACTAGTTTCGAACCAAACCTCAAGTACACAAGTACTGAAATAACCTTGTAATGATATATTTCCCCCATCGCCCACCCACGTCGTCCACTATCTTAATGGTAGTCGACAACATTCACTTTGGTGTCAATAAAACGCGTTAACCTCCTATCACCTCGTCCTAAAGCCTATAATCGCGTGGCAAGTAGGTATAGAGGGTATATCATACGATTTGATTGTTTATAGTATTGGGTGTCGAAGTGCGTCAACTCAGGGTGCATGTTGCATAGAAGTAAGTACCTACCAGCTGTTTTGTTTGTGACCAATACTTCATAGATATAGTATAGTTAATTATTTAGATATAATACATAATATATACATTTGTGCTTAGTTAATTTTCAATGAAAGATCATAAGCCTGCAATATAAATATTATATATGTATTTTATTTTATTATTTATGTCACGTATCGAAAGCGTCGTAGCGCTGCATTTTTTGTTTCCCCGCTGTGAAGACAAAAAGTATGATGTTGAGTTCTAACACTCAAAACTACACAATGAAAATTTAGGAGGAATGCAGAGAACGGGGTGTCTAGACACTGGGCTTACTCTGCCTACTCTGCCTACCCTGCTCTAAGCGAAACACAGAATGAAGCGAGGAAATATATACATATTTCAATCATACATATTCGAATTACATCGTTACCTTCATTTTGTTTTACACATACCCGAGTATGAAAAAACATAGAATAGATAATAGTAAAACAGGCCATTCTTATAGTCTCTTTCACAAGTTTTATTTATTTTAGTAATAAGCGAGGACTTTTTCAATATTATAATACTTAAATTTACATTAAGAAGTATGAAGCAAGCAAGTGTAATAGTAATCGTAAAATTTAACTTTTACTATTAATCTATTATATATTGAAAAAAACCATGTTAATTATTATATATTTTTATTCTTTTTTATTATATTAACTAATCAACGTACGCCTTTACACGTGTATGATGATATAAGACTGTTCAAGGGGTTATTTTACATATTATTATTTTATAGGACTGGTCACTCTCAGGACGCTACGGCCGCAGTAGTGCGAGCTTTTCCCCGACTCAATCGACGGCCGCAACTCGCGGGACGCATAGTTCTTGCAATTTTGCTGAAGACACGTTAGAAGTTCAACATTTTTTTTTACTTGCCAGTACATATTATCAAAGCACTTATTTTTTTACTTTTAATTTGTTTATCACGACAATTAAATACATAACAATAAATTATTATGAATATCAACTATTTTTTTATACACAACAATTAACAAATGAATGTACGCTGTAAAGTATGTTATTTATTATATTAAATTATTGGATAATATAAGACGTATTTACATACATAATACTGTATAATGAAACATTAATATAAAACGTATAATATGACGTATAGCTGTTACCACACCATACTTGCCTACAGCCAAGTGATATGCGCTTTTGTAGCTTAGAATTACTCGATGTCATCTATATGTGATTAATATGACACTTGTTAAGATTATGTTAATTTATTTTATAATATATCCACCCAAGCTAATATTTCGTTTACATTTTAAATTTTTTCTTAGTTTAAAGTGGATAATTAACTAAAATAGCAGATATACGTTTTTCCCGTCTACCGGTGGAGAATGTAAACTTAGTTTTAAGATATCCTGAAGTTCAGGATGATAAATGGTGAGTAGCGGAATTCAACATCACGATATAACCATTTAAATTATACATTTAAATACTTTTTTGTTGGGACTTATATTTTAATCTATATAAATAAAAGGAGATGTTGTATAAAAAGAGAGAAGGAGAGTTGAAAGTTTGTATGATTTTTTTTAAACCGCTACCAATTTTTATTTTATTAATTTATATATTTAAATATATAAAAAATTAAATTAATTTCTATTTGATTCAGATTCATATAAATATGTAATGGAACACGTGTTTCATGGTTTACTAGAATTCACCACTACGGGTGCAAATAAGCAGGCGAAGCTAGTTAAGAATAATAGCCGTAAACATATCCACACTCAATTTTCAATGTTTATATTGAATTTCACTGTATTTCTCTGTTATCTGGTATATATATATATATACATATAATTATCGATATCTATTATTGAATTGATATTAAATCGCTTTATTTACATATTATACAATATTGTTTCGGTTGAACTTGTGATCTTAGGAGAGTGTCCAAACTTTCTGATTCCTCGGGACATGGGCGGTAATATATCAATAAATATAAAAAAATATGAAGCCGTCGTGGCGCAGTAGCACAAGGGTGTCAACCGTAAACGCGACGGTTGTGGGTTCGATTCCCACTCGAGGAAGTCAAATATTTCTTTACGTTTATATTTCCATTTTTCTTCGCTCTGGTGTCAAGGCAAAGCGCGGTGTTGAGTTCTGCCACTCAACGCGCAATGCCTCCAGAATTCGGCAGAAAGTGGGGAACGGAGTATCTTAACATTGAGTTCCCTCTGCCTAGCCTGCTGTGTGCGGGATACAGCGTGAAGCTGAAATATATATATATCGCGTAGCGTGTTTGATTCCCACTCGTAGGAATTTCTTATATGCTAGATGCATTACTAAACTCAAAAATTGTGGAAAACAAATTGTAGAAAATAAATTATTAAGAGTTCTTTATTTGGAATATAATATAACTTTGAAAATATCTTATAAAAGACGTTTATTATGCACTACAACTATATAAGTTTACTTTTCTCATATTAAAACTATTATAAAGTAATTTTCAAACTTCTACGATTAATTATAATTTTCATATAGATTGTTTAACAAACAACGTAAGTATGAATATCTGTTAACGTTTTATTAAGAATGATTTTAGAAATTTCCAAATTCTTAGAAAGCCTCATAAATGTTATAAATACGTTACATTCACAGAATAAAGATATATCGTTAAATATTATATGATATACTTAGTTTTATTTACTCAACCTACAACAAAAGGTCTAGAATCGTCATCGCGCTTACTCTCTAGCAAGAATAACCCTTTACTGCAAATGTATGGACTCGTCGTCTTGTTTTAATTTTTGTGTAATTATTAAGATAATAATCGAACGATATTAGTTATTAATAATTGGTATGATAATATTCAAATGTTTATTTTATATTGTCATTGACGTCCTACATTGCGTATTAAAATTATATACGTATCACTTTTGATGGAATTGATTTTTCTTAGAATAATATAGAATATTCTTTGTAGGTTTTTCTTTGGATGTTCAATAAACATGTATAACACAAAATAAACTAAAATAAAAATCTTTATAAACTTGACAATTCTTTATTATAATTCATATAATTATATTTTACAATTCTACATAGGTATATCGTGTAAATTGACGCAAATATTAAAGTACAGGTTTTAAGAATATAAATAGTTTATGGTCGGTTAAATACAATATGATAACTATATCTACGATCTAATACTTATCCTACTAATACTAGTTGTGGCTACTCTTAATCAACTACATTGTCAAATAAACAATATAAATAAACCAAAAAATACTTTCATTACATTTAAGTACAGACATTACTTCTGTTAGGCTGCAACCTAATATAGGTCAAATGTAACGAGTAAATACTCGATAAATTAATAATTAATTTTACTTAAATTAATGTCTTTCTTCATGGCGCGACGCGTGCTCAACACCAGCTCTCGTGGGTTTAATTGAGTTTGTGCACCCTGTGTGAAACAGGCGGATAGCTGCACAGCTTTAATAGACACCAGGATCGTTTTTGAACGTGCCTTCTCCTATTCCTCGGCGGACGACCATCCGCCTGCGCAAAAAGCAGAAGAACAGCGAAGATGACAATAAAAATATTAAACAAACGCATCTTGCTTATCAAGTGTTGTTATCTCAGTGTAATATACACAAATTCAGTCAATCCAATTAAGTTGGGGTCGAAAAGACTCACATATAATATTTGAAGGGTTAGAACAGTTAAGCTTATCGATTGACGTTTGAATGAGAACTGAAGATGTTATCGCGTATCTTTGCCTTATATACAGCAGAGTAGTTGCAGAGCTGGGGTTATCTCGCGCGTGTGTGATAACCTACCGAAATGCCATATCGAGTTCGATGACTGACGCTCAATGTCAACTAATTCATTGTAGTAAAATTATCTTTCTATAGTTAGGTTATGGTACCGGGTCTCTCGTGGACGTGTTATATGCGAATTTCATTCATGCTTAGATAGCCATTTGTAAATAAATTTTGAACACGCTGCTCGCTCATACATTTTTTTTTTCAAGTTTCTTTATGACGCAATTGACATTTCGTTTTAATCATTGACATTTGACATTATAGGTTTTTTGTTTTTTCAATAGAATTTAATGACATAGATGTATACATTTTCATAAGAAACCTATAAAAATATGAAGGTATATATGAGAAAATAAATATATTTAATCCATAATAAATAAACCAAGTTTAAATTTAATCATTTTGAATCTGAACAAACCACTGGACTATAACCACCGATGACCTGCCCCAATTTATCGGCGTCTAGTTTGATACTATATCGCAACGCTAACAA
>JBAIZZ010000044.1:376318-459809 GCA_037355905.1 Heliconius aoede
ACGTTCGTTTGCCTTGTCCTCTCCCATAAAAAAAAAATAAAAAAAAACCATTTAGAGAAAAAATAAGTATGATGATATGATATACTTAGTTTAACATAGTCAAATTTTGCAAACCATGTGATTTATTATTAAACTCTATGACACCGGTTTAAAATCTGTATTCTGTTGAGATATACATAAAAAGAATGATCTCAATCATTTGAAACTCGAAAAAAAATATTTTAAAAAAAAAACAAAAGTTTCTTAAGCCCTCAATAACATAGTTGAGATAATAGGTAAGAAAATATATAATAGAAAAGCAGGGTACTACCAAAAATGTCCATATAATTTGACTATATAATACTCGTTAAACACATTGTTGTACCACAGTGTCTCACATAGAAACTACCTTCTATTTACAAAATTCGTAGGACTCATATAGTTTTCACAACCTATTTAGATTACAAATATAATTTAGTACTGATACTGAATTTTCTTTAACAAAATATCTATCTATTCATATAAAAACTATTAGTATTGTAAGATTTTCACAAGATCAAGTATATCAATCAAAATTATCAGGTGAATTATTATATCTTTCTACACGTTATTAATGTTTTATACAACAAATGCATATATTTCTAATAACATTTCAAGCTAAAGAGTTTTTGTAGTTGAATGCACCAATCTCAGGGACTGGTAATTCTAATTGAAAAAACATTTTTGAGTTATATGGTCCATTTATCGAAAAGAGCTATACACTATGTTGTAGTACATCATGTAAGTTGTTTCGATATATCCCACCACTATACTTTCTGTCAGTGACACTTTATGTATCATATATATCATACACAATTCTTAGATATTTCCAATTGACAACGCAGACGAAACCGCCGGTAAAAACTATTAAAAGTTGTTACAACTTTGGTACAAGTTTTGTTAAAGCTCAGTATCAGTAATATAATTTAAAACTGAAAAAAGAATGTAAATAAGGACACCCATCATACAACAACCGTCATACAACAATGTGCCAGAATGAAACTGCAACATGCCGTAACTCCGTCAATTTATACGCAAACTTGGTCCTGTATTTACACAATAAAATTTATATTTAACTAAGTATTTACATTGCGGCGGCGCCATATTGGAATATTCAATAATAGTGCTGCTATTCTGTACATACATACAATTTGAAGAGATTATCTAACAATATTAAATAAGTTAGCAGCCTTGATTATTTCTATGTTTCAATGTTAATATCATACAGATTATCATTGTAATATGCAAAGGAAACATATAAATCATAGAAATGCAAATATAGGAATATTAATTTTCTTCCTGTTCATTTTTTTCATGTTTATGCATAATTGAGTGGTTAAAAAGGCTTTAACCGCTCAATTATGCACTATGCATAACATAATTGATGTAATCGATATACATAATCGTATGTATATCGATTACAGTCCAATAATATTTGTTTAAAACTGACAAGAAATAATGAAATCATTATTATTTAAGTAGATCTTCAAAAAACATCAATTTGAATGGTAGAAAATTGCTTCATTTGCGTCTATACGATTCAAATATAACGTAACAAAAAAACTAAGAAAAAAAAAGGCAGCACTATCAACACATGTTTACGCTTCAGTGGCAACCGGTTCCCGGGAATGATGTATCTTGACGTGTTTATTATGATTTGACTTGTTGCTAGACGTTTTCCCACACATATTACAGGAAAACGGCCTCGCACCACTATGCACTTTCATATGTTCAGACAAATAATAACTCCTATGAAACGATTTACCGCATTCCGGCACTTTGCACACATACTTCTTCGCCATTTCGTGCTCTCTGACGTGACGTTGACAGTTGTACTTCCTTATAAACTGACAGCCGCAGTAGTTGCACGTATAGGGACGTACAGATTTATGAGCATTCATGTGAGATATATATTCTGTCTGTCGTATAAATGCACCTTTGCATAGGGTGCATTTATAAGGTTTCGCTGAACGACTGAGGTGGGTCCATCGGTGCAGTTTCAGGTTCCATTTGGTTGTGAAGCCCTTGTTGCATATGATGCAGTTGTAGGGACGTTTGCCACTGTGCGTTAGGAGGTGAGCGCGTAGATTCGCTCGGAGGTATAACTGTAATAAATAATTAATAAAAGAATAAGTGATAAAATTTTACGCTTCCATAATATAAGTAATTTTAAACCATTCATGATAGTTAATATAATTGCTTGTAATGCTATAGTGACGCAGCATGTTTATAAGTTATTACTAGTTTCTTGACATTTTTGCAAATTTGGTCTTTATTTACACATAGTAGAGTGTATTGTGTGGTAGAGTCACGTACCATCAGGTGACCCGAACGCTCGTTTGCCTTGTCCTCTCCCATAAAAAAGAAAAAAAACAGCAAATTCTCCCTTGCGTACTGTACATCAGCAAAACGCTCATTATATGATCATAATACTTGCAGTCTAAGAAACTACATACATAATTATATGCAAAAAAAAACACAAAATAAATTTACCTGTTTACACACAGGACATGGCACATTTTCCCGTCCCTTCTGCACATCAGCAAAATGCTCATTATGCGACCTTCGTACATGTCTTGTAAGCGACGCCGCGTGAACGAACTTGTCGCTGCAGTACAAACACGCTTTGGGCTTATCCTCGTGGGTTTCCTTATGCCAGAGGAGTTTGGCCCTAGAGTGGAACACTGCACCGCAGTGGCAGACGAAGTCGCGGACTTTTGTCTTCTTTTTGAAGTGGTGACGGTCTCTGTAATATTATTTTGAAAATTAAGCCAATATTGTACACGATTATTGTTCAAAAAAAATATAAAATAAATTGTATATCACATTTAGTTATTTAGTTAACATGATTATTGCAAATTAAACAAAAAGATTAGAATATATAATATAAATATTCAATTAAGGAAATTGAATATTTATATATATATATAATATATATATATAAATATTCAATTTCCTTCTTGCAAGAAAAGAAATTTGTTTGTGGCAAACACGATATTTGACCACAAACAAATTCCCATGTATACATGGCAGCGAAAGGAAGGGAAAAATAGGATTGATTTGTTCCTAGTCGATCAGCGTATTCCAAGCCAAGTTGTGGACATGCGAGTGTTCAGGGGTTCTGTTCTGGGAACAGACCACTATCTAGTCGTTGCTAGAATAAGGGGTCTGTTCGCAGGGTGTCCAAAAGGTGTCCAAAATTGGAGTCGAATTACCGCATAAGAAGCTGGAAGCTTTAAGATCCACCGATTAGAGAGGAATACCAAGAAAGAGTTAGAGAAGCTAAACAGCAGCGAATCTGGAAATAAAAATATTGAAGGGTGCTACAGAATCTTAGAGAATATATGAAGGATGCAGCGGCAGGGGTACGTGGTAAAGGGAATAGAGGTTTTAGCAAAAAGCGTGACGAATGGTGAGATGACGAAGTGCAAGATGCTATAGAGAAAAAGAAGAAAGCATGGCAGAATTATAAAGCCTCAGGTAAGGATAAAAGTATGAGAGAGATAAAAAAGAAAGAATATATGCTGCAAAAGCACCAGACAGAAAGTACGGATACAGAAGAAGCGTGAAAAGGCAGAGAATGAAAGAGACGAAAGGTCGTCGTTGCTCGTTACGAGCAACTTCAAGGAAAATACGCTTTTCTGGCGAGAAGTTAGTGTTTTTCGGGGTTGCCGCTAACCTGTAGAATGAAAGGGGTGCTTTCGAAGGACGGTGAAATTTTAAGTGAACGACCACACGTTTTGCAGCGATGGGCGGAATTTTATAAGGAGATGTATGATTTTGATGACGCCTCAGTTTCAAGTAATAGCGAAACGCTGAAATATAGTGGGCCACGCGTCTTGAACTTGTTCTGGTTTTTGTGCGATTTATACTGGAAATCGGGGGAGGTCTCAGACGATTGGCGAGATGCAGTCATCGTGTCTTTATATAAAGGCTCAGATAGACTGCGCAAACCATAGGGCTATCAGTTTGATTAGCTTTGTAAAGTTTATGCAAAAATTTTAGCGAGAAGAATGCAAGAGAGATCTGAAAGACGGTTGTGGGAGTCCCAAGGAGGCTTTAGACCTGGAAGGGGGTGTATGGATCAGATCTTATCCCTCCGCATGATCACAGAAAAATTTTTAGATGTCACGTAAAAATCATGAGGACCCTCCGGAGGGCATGCATGAAGAAGTTGATGACAGTGGACGAGGCGAAAGAGGTATGTAGGGTCCGAAGCATTTGGCGCGCCGTTCTCTCTGACTATCGAACTAAGAATAAAACGTGAAGCTAAGTTAAGTTAAACAAAAAGATACAAAATATTTATATTAATGCAACCCACATTAATATGTATAAGTTTTTTCCTTTTCAATAAATTTTTTGATTACACAAGAGGAGTGTTTAGATTAAATCTTGGAAGTCAATTATATATTTAAAAAGTACACAAAACACATTCATGTCATACTAATACAGTATAGTTCAAATGAACCAGCTCAAACACAATGAAACATCCACACAGCGTCGCGCAAACACACACATACCTGTGTTGCACCATATTGGAGTACCGCCTGAAGGTGTCGTCGCACAGGGTGCACTTGACGGGCGCGCGGCCCGTGTGCGTGTTGTGGTGCTCCGTCAGCTTCTGGCGCGTTATAAAACGCTTCTCGCATATATCGCATCTGAAATTTTTTTATACTTTTTTATTTTTTAGGTTCACACTGTATCCGACACATAGGATAGGCAGAGGGTACTTGGGAACTTCTGAATTGTTAAAGGTAGGTATGCTAAGTGTTGAAGCGAGAAATTGAAAACATTTAATATTTCTTTGCTATGAGTGAAAATCAAATCCCCAACTGATAAGTTTGTAGTAGCAAGATTGTGCTCCTGCACCACGATGGCTTGTCGGTTAAGTCATATTTACTTATTTTTAAGTCTCAAGAAACAAATGTTTTAAGTGTTATTTCACACTAAGAATAAAAAACACAATGAAATCTATAATGACGAGGTAGCCGAGGGTTTTCAATTTATGGAGAATATAGTTCTTAGTGACCTTGACGAAGTGTCACATCTAACAAAAATATGAATAAATAAATATATACTTGTTTATTTCAATAGTAGTCCGAGAGAACTAGGGTTAAGACACTTCGTTTCACTCGCATTATTCAATTTCTAATTTCCAAATTATGCTACATTTTGTCCTATTACTAGAGTGGGGAAATAAAAGTAAGTAATGACAGTAAAAATCGTCGTGTTAGCCACCAGATGATTCGAGTATTAAGAATATATATATTTTTTATTTATTCAAATAAAAGTTCAATAGATCTATTTTATAATATAAGCACACACGCACACACACACGCATACACACACACACACAAACACACATACACACAACTACTCTCTATGTCAAAACAATCGTTATCAGAATTTATAAACAATAATACTAACAGATTATATTTAGATAATGTATATTTATTTTGAATTGTGGCTTAAAATAGCATAAAGATGTAAACACATTCTATATGAAGACTTTGTAATTCTTTATTTTTAGGTTATCTGACTGCCAAGTGCGATAGTTGCGGTTTCAATTTACACCGAAAACGACTCACGAGTCGAATAAGTAATGTTAAGAATTTATTATAAATGTCATAAATAATAAATTATTTTTACCTTATTTGAGATGTGTGAAAATACAGAAAATAATGATTTTCTAATAAATGCCACTTTATATATATATATTACAATGGCCAAAATAATATTATGAGAAAAATATGAAGTAGCAAATCACACCAAACCAAAACCAAAGCACACAATAAAACACAAAAAATCAAATCAGGGGTGAAAAATCAAAAATTATAAGAAAACTCATTTCATTTTCTTAATATAAATTATTTCATTATTGGGATTTAAGTAGATAAATTAGTTATAAATAAGTTAAGTATTTAAACAAAATGTTAGTGTAGATGTTAATATACATACATTAGTAAAAACCAATATCAACTCCACTTGTCAAATATAATAAATATACAAGTATTTATTAATAATTTGTTAATAATATATTTATTATTAATATGGAAATATTTTGATAGATAATATGCAAGAAGCATATAAGATTTTCGACATAGCTTATTAACATACAGATCTGTGATCAGAGCGCTCGGCGAGTTACCAAGAGATAAAGGTTCAATTCCCACTACATTAAAATTGCCATCCATTAATAAAAAAACAATCAATATGCAAACAGTTATCAGTGTTAAAGAATCAAGCAATAAATCCTCAAAATGGACGTACATGCACAACTCACTTATAGTTCTTTATCCCCAAATGTGTTTTCATATGTAACGCCAGGTTCGCTCTTCTAAAGAAACACTTTCCACAAGTCAAACACTCCAATGGATGTATTTTTAAATGGGCATGAAAAGCCGCATCTGATAATTGATCCACTTTACATGTAGGACATATGAAATCTTTTCTTCGTTTCTTGTTTTCCTGCTTCAATATACCATCAAGGGATGGCTTAGCTTCGAATTGCTGGTGGTAGACTTGAAGCATTGCGGATGCTATTGTTTCCTTTGAGTCCATTGATAAGAGATTGCCTGAAAGTTTATTATTAATCATGATTATATATTTTTAGCATCATACTGTATCCTAAGTATACTGAGCATTGAGCAGAATAAACCTAATGTTGTTAACATTTTAAAACTTTCAAAACATCTCCTGATGAGTGATGAACCTCAATATGACGCTTCGTCGCCTTACCAGATCAAATGAATCGAATCCACAAACTTTGCATTACCGTCAGATACCGTGCTATCACACAACAAATGTATAAAACCTAAAATTTATTAAATGTATGACTGTTATAATTTTTTTTTAATTAATTACTATCTTTTCAAATATTCAGTGTGAAAAGATGAATAAAATTGTTAAGCACTCATTTCTTTTCTTGGTGCTATACCATTGTGAAATTTTAATCACTTATTTTTGTTTTAATCTTTGTTTGATTTATTCTTATTATTAAATATTTGGGGTTTCTGGATTATAGCTACAGGTGATTCACGCTGTATCCCGCATATAATAGAGTTGACAGAGAAAACCTACTGCCAAGCGTAGATGTAGTGGGCCGGGTCCACCCCAGAATAGTCCTGTGCCCACTCCAGAAATTTTACTAACAAAAGGTTTGTCCTCAAAACTTAAAAAAATCGAATCATACACACATATGTTCATCTTAAAAGACCGGAAAGACTCAAAGCTGCTGCAAAAACCCAACTTTAGTAATAAATATCAAAATCTTTTTACCTCCTAAAATATGCTCATCAGGTTTCTCTTCCTTCTTTATCGCTCTCGCCGTTATAAGGCGACTATATGAAGTTTTAGAGTTAGAGCAAGTAGGTAACACATGAACGTTTGCTTTATGGGCACGCAGTTCCTTAAGAGTTGGGAACTTGTTACCGCATTGTGCACAATTGTGCATACGTTGTGCCTTTGAAAAGGGAATTTCTTCCTCTCTGAAATTTATATTAATATAGCATAAATTAATATTATTTAATTCATTATTTTTAAAGATATGTAGATGGTGATGTCAAGGTAAGGATATCATTTGATGATTTATCCTGCACCTAGCAGAGTACGGAGAGAGTACGTGGATACTTAGTGTTAATATACTCCGTCCCCATTAAGACGCTTCACTTATGCCGCTTAAATATTTCATCTTCTCGAGTTGGAATGAACCCACAACCTGTAGTGCATTCAATTTGTGCAAGTTTATTTAGTACAAAAAAAAATTTGATCACGTAAAAAAGAAGAATGGATATATTTATCCAACAAGATACAAAAAAGAAATAAAAATATTTTACTTACATATTTTCAATTTTCTCGGTCACTTCAACGTCAGAGCTATCTGACACCCAACTTTCCCGCGCCATTAGATCGTAAGCTTCTGCCGCGGGCGGCACTCCGGAATACATCTTAAAAAAAATTAAATTATCATTTATTTAAAAATTTTACGATTTTAATATTTTTTTATTTTACCTTTTTATTCATTAAAAAAACCAATGCATTTACTTGTTCAATTAAGTAGTACTAAATAAAAGATTTTTTGCAAAGATAAAAAGCATTAAGGTTAAATAAAGGCTTAGTTTTGAGATTAAAAAATATTACATGGATAATCCAGTTTCATACATAAATATATTGAGTTGGTTTCTTTAGTTGGTATCTTTATGAAGTAGGAGTTACTTATTTACATCGCGTATACGACCTTGACACAAAAACCGCGATTTCGAAGCTAATTGTATAATTATTGTTAAACTCTTACAGTTGAATATAAAATGTGAATAAATTTATTATATAAATATTTAATCGCCAAGCTTACCCCGTTCCAAGGTGACTCCATATCTCCATTGCTTTCCTGCCCGCTCAGTTCACCTCTCGGCGGCATTCTTTCATCTGCACAAATGTTTAAAGGTAGTTCACCCTCACTTCTACTTTCACTTAAAACATCTACTTTGCTGTCTTTTTCGCCTCTATCCGTTTGCTCTTCCCCCGCGCCAATGTCGGAATAATCCATACCATTCTCTGCTATTTTATAACTCTCGTGAATGAAATTGGGCAAAACGAATTCACTCTCCTTTTGAGAAGGCTCTCCCCAAACGTACATCGCGTCTTTGGCAACGTCTTTTGTAAAATTAGATTCTTTTTGGGCTTCGAAAGTTTCTCCTCTATCAGGTGTGAAATAATCTGCATAAATATTGTCCCCAAAATAATTTTCATTCATCATAGATACAAATTGTTTATTTTTTGATGTTGCCTCTAATTCTAGTAGCTCTCTATGATTGGAATCATCATCAAAATCCGCCATATTGCTATAATTGATCACATTAATGGGCCTTAGTGTCTCCATAGGGGCAATATCAGCAGGAGACCTTACGGCTTCGTTGCTAAATTCATTACTAGAATTAACTTCCTCTTTAATTTGCACCAAGCTATTATATGCATTGCTTGAAAATTCATTAGAATGATTGATGTTGGACGGAGTAACTGGTTCGATATCCATCGACTGTTCCTCTGTGTTAGCGTCGAAATCGTTACGATCGTCAACATCGTTATCTTTGATCTTTTCAATAGAAACAGTCTGTAGAGTAGGTCTAACTTCAGTTACATCTGGTTGACGGATTTTTGTCATGGAAAAATTTTCTGGTGGCTTACGAGATGATGATGATGATGATGCTCTTGGCTCTTGTTCTGCTAGAGTTACTTTTGAAGCATGATCCAATTTAGAATTCCGTATTTGCAAATGTTTTTTATGTTTTTTTACGAAAATATTGTTCAGCCTTAAAACATTATTCTTTTGTGCTTTGCCAGATTTTTTGCCAGTATCATTTTTACATAAAGAACTTTGGTATGGTTGACTACTTTCAGATTTGGGTGATGGTAGGATGTGTTCAGTTGAGTTATCACCCTGTTCTGATAATTCACTACAAGGAGATATAGAAGGTTTCTCATTGCATATAAGATCAGGAACTGGACAACTATCTGAAAATTCTGTATCTAGTTTATTTTCTACAGTGTTTGATTTAGACGCAGAACCTTTAAAAGATTGATTAGATGAACTTTTTATTCCAGTAAATGCATTTGATGTTATACTATCTACACTAATACATGAACGTTGGGTACATTCATCCATTATACTTGTAGGATCTTCATCTAAATCTGGTAATATTTTTTCTGGAGTTACTGAACGATCAGGGTAATCCGAATCAGCTGAACCTGTCAAATCCATAACGGTATTAAGCATATTTTTATGATGCTGGACAGGAACTTCTACTTTAATATTACTAAGAATTTTTAATCCTTTACTAGACCCCGGTGATTCAGTTTTCAATTCACACTTTTCTTTTTCAAGTTTTTTCTTAATTGGATGATTTTTTTGTTGTGGTGCCCGAGGTATTTGATTTTCTTCTATTATATTAGATTGACTATCTGTCATAGGACTGACTTCAATAATTAATGTTTTATTAGTGTCATTGACTATATGCTGTGAAGATTTATTAGCCATATTTTGCATATATGATGGTATGCTTTCATTAAATATAGGATTACATGGTTTTGGCATTAGATGCTGTGGTGTTGAATACATGCATGAAGTGTTTCCATACTGGTCAACAACCATTACATTTTGAAACATAGAACTACTTTGAGCCACATTTGTAACAGTTTCAGGACCTCCAAGTGCAGGTGTCATATTTGAAGGAAAAGGTTTACCATCAATATTGTGAACCATCTCCCTATAAATAATATGAGAGTTTTGTGTAACAACAGTAGTTCCAGGTGTAAATCCTGTTTTCAGTGGATTAAATTGGCTACTAAGAGGATTCATTGATGAAGGCATTGACTTTGGGTCAAGCATTGGTGACCCTGGCATACTTCCACCCATAATCATATTATTTTGCATGTTTTTTTGCATAAATGTTGGTTGTGAAGACACCATAACATGCATTGATTTCCCTCCCGGGGCCATATATGGCATCCCACTCATATTGGCTTTCATAAATAAATTTCCTTGTTTAGGTAAAATCTTTGTAAAGTCCCCACTCCGTCTAGGCACTGTTGGCATCATACCTGGTGGAAGCTTTACTCCTGGCCCCATGACAGGCATACTATATGCAAATAAATTATTTGGATTCTCTTCTTGTGCATTATATTCTGAGCTTCTTGAAAATTTTATTTCTGTATCTTCTTGTTGATCTCCATAGTAGGGATATTGTTGATCAAATTCAGAAGCTGACAGCTGACCATTAGAACCATATGTTTTCTGTGTTTTATCAGATTTCACTGTACATGAATCAGAACATTGACTGGAATTATTATTGGAGTTATGGTTTTCAAACGAAATATTTCCAATTCTAATATCAGGAGTTGGATTTCTTGAATTATTTGAATTTGGAGTTGATTTCGTACGGCTTGGTGTTCGTCTCCAATATCTATCAGTATCACAATTACGATGGGAGTTGCCCCAGCGAACACTATCATCTGTGGCTGGAGTGCGTGATCTACTTCTATATGACCTTTCCGAGTTCAATGGGGTGGTACATCTGCTTCCAAAGTTAGAATTTTTTGCTGATAGACTACATAATGCTTTTATTACTTGATCTTTTGGATGTGTATCCAAATGCGATGCTAACGACATCCCACTGTGTAGATACAGTGTACACACAGGGCACTGAACTCTTTGATCCATGTTTATTTTCTATACAATATAAATATATACAAAAAACGCGTCGCGCAGGTTAACCCTGGCGAAGCGTGAAACGTTATATCGTCCAATGCGCACTCAGATCGAAGCACCACTTTGCACGGCGCCCCTCAATCCTGTCACGCGCATATTCACTATACACACGTAAGGCGAATGGCCCACAACACATATCTTCACTATAACTAGTCTTCTTATCGATCTGTCGGGCAAAATAAAACTACGTCAGTAAAAATGAACGATTTCGCATGACCAAACACCAAAAAACTCGTTCAACATACGAATAAGAGACAAAAGGAAACAAAAGTCCAAGATAAAGGCCATTGATATACAAAAAAGTCGAATACGAGAAGAAAGAATTGAATATCTTTGTAGTGTTAACATAATAACGGGGCTTACCTCTTTATAATATGTGTCATGTATAGTTCATATCATGGACACCTTTAAAATAGATTTTTTTATTATTTATGACTACGCTAATTCTAAAAATATTTCCAAATAGTCAGACATATTGTGATATCGCAGACGTCTCGATCACAGGTTCACATCACATCACCACAGAATGCTCACGACACACACAAAATCTTTCATATTCCGATATACGACAGTCGAATTTCTGCGACATGATATCTTTCATAATACTATAATATAGTACTAGAGCTTATTCAACAATCGATTTTACAACTACCAATGTATGCGTGAAAAGAAGTAGTCATTTAGTGTCAATAAACTATAAAGCTATATATACACAACAAAATATATTCTTATTGGCATAATTCACTACGCTTAGCAGAAAATAAATAACATTATTTAATTTTATATTGCTCATAAAAATATAAAATTAAGAAAATTTTATAAAAAAATATAGTAATAAAAATTATTTTCTTATACCGCAGTTTGTAAAATAATTCTAATTATTAAGATCTAATAAATTTATCCATTAAATAATATCTCATTGTAATAAATGATATACTACTGGCAAGTTGGAAAAAAAATATTTCAAAAATTATATTATGAATAAATTTACATTCCATACGCTATAATATAAAATTATATTCAGAAAAATATATTGACTATGATTAACAAACTTGTTCATATTTTCAAAAACTACTGTTCAGTATTCTAATTAAATTCTTAATTCCTATTACATAATATTTAAAATGCTATAAACATTTAACTTTTACAAGTCAATTTTTTATGCTAGTATTTAATTTAATATCGTCTGTTACGTATAGTTGATATGGTACTACTGGTATACTGTGTATACGACAATCCAAAGTTTAGCGTATTTTATTCGTAACATACTGGCAACATCGGCAAACAACAGTCAGAGTGATGTATGATTATTAAGGAATAAAATTTAATTTTCAATGTGAAATTAGTAATCATTTATAAAAAGTTCATACAAATAAATAAATACCAAGTATTTTAAAGTTTTTTAGAATCTTAAAAAAAACCATCTTTCAATATGTCTTACAACTACAACGATTTAACTCCAACAGGTGTGTGCCGTACAATAAGATATCAATGATCAAATTAACTTATGTAGATTTAAACTATTTATTTAATATTAACACGATAATGTATTTCAGAAATTTTAGATACATTACGACAATGGCGTGAAAACAATGAAAGACCAAATAGGGAACTATTATATATGTTTGAAGCTATTATGAAGTATTTACCCAAAATGGGCAATGAAAGTGCGTATAAAACTGTATTTTGATTTGTTTTTTTAAATTTTAAACTATAATAAAAACAGTCTACGATCTTGACCATGTATTAAGTTAATTTAGTAAAAGATTGTTTTTGACAATTATCTTTGATAATTGTTTTCAGAATATGTTATAATGGAGCAAATAATTTATGCAGCATTGGATTGTCACTGTGTTGATAATATAGGAAAACTCACAATAATGATGCTATCTAAAGAATTTCCAGACAGCCTTAGAGTTATGATATTTAAAGCTATGTGTTTTGAGGCAAAAGAACAGTAAGTAACTACAATCATGTTTTCTCATGTAATATATATTAATTACTATAAAGCTAGAGTTTGTTTGATTAAATTCATTAATCTCAGGGACTGCTCGTTAACATGAAGATTAGTCTAGCATATGAATGAAATTAAAGTTTTAAAGAGTTCCCATAGTTTTTCTATTGTGCAATGGGTCATTATGAAGTTACCATTTTTTTGTTGAGGTCAAAGTGACACAGTCATAACTTACCAACTAAATAAATTGAGGGCTTGGTGACACAATGAATTATGCTCTGGCAATACAAAGTACAAGCAGTCAGTTCTACTATTTGATACACAGCATCTCAAATTCAAGCAAAAAGCAGAGACTGGAGTGTCTTAATATTAAGTGGTCTTTACCATATATTATAGTGCTATGTGGGATTAAGCAGTGATATTTTTTTATAGCTTTTATCATCGCGCAGAGATCAGTTGTAGTGCATGGCCACAAATTGTAAAATATTGAAACTTTGAATATTTTAATTTCTACTGGTAATGAGGCGAAACACAGCATTGATTTCCATCGTACCGTACCGTAGTATCTTAATGGAATGGGACTGTCTTAACACTAAGTTTTCAGGTTCCCTCTGCCTTATCCTGTGTGGGATATATAGATGTTAAGAAAAGTGAGATATTAATGAACAAAGGGAGATGAAACACTCAAAATTTATGTAATTTATAAATGTCCCCCTATTTAGATTCCGTTTCTGCTCTTATGACTTACCAGTTTTTTTTCCAAACTGTGCCCTTGTGCGTGGAACTTTGTCCTCTCCAGAATTCGAAAGGCAGCCTGAGCTTAAAGACTCAGGGAGGGATCCTCCAACACCAGAGGTGCTGGTACCCTCCTAGGGTAGTCTCTCTTTAAGTGCTGCTATCATATTCCAGGGAGGGGTGGGGGTTGGGTACTGTGCTGTGCTGTGTCCAATATTTTAATTTAAAATAAAGAAGAAAACAGTCTCAGTGTGTCAGCACTTGATTCTTTCTCCATTTTGCAATATTTGGGATATGAGTGGAGCTAAAAAAAAAAAATTTTTTACAGGTATGATGAAGCATTAGAAATCCTTGACAATGTTATAAAAATGGATGAAACTAATGCCCTGGCTCGTAAGCGTCGCGTCGCCATTTTGAAAGCCCAAGGCCTTATTAATGAAGCTATAAAGGAATTAGTTGATTATTTGAAAAAGTGAGTAAATGCAAGAATTCAAATGAAGTCACTGATAGTGCTGATTTCATAATTTAAAAAGATTATATTAGAAAGAAGAGAATATATATTGATACTTCTTGTATCAACAAGTATATTTTAAAGAGATGACTAACTTTATTTGCCTACCTCCTTTTTATAAGGACTAAAGCATGTTTTTTTTTCCAAAAAAAAATGTGCTATTTTTTTTAATTTAAGGTTTATGTCAGATATGGAAGCTTGGCAAGAGCTATCAGAGTTCTATCTACAAGTCCAAGAGTATTCGAAGGCAGCTTTCTGTGTTGAAGAACTTATTCTCCACCAGCCCCATAATCACTTGATGCATCAACGTTATGCTGATATACGATATACTATGGTAATATATAGATACATACAGACAAATGTGTGTGTATATATCATATATATACATATATTTGTACTATTTTCTTTCGTTCCTTTAAGATTTCTTTTTAAATCGTCTTTAGCAACTTAAGCCGATAAACCAATTTATAAAAAAGATGTAATAAACTTAGTTAGATAGAAGAATTTCAATACATCTTCAAAATTTTATTTTATATATAGATTTTTGATATGATTATAACTTTTTAATTCAGGGTGGAGTAGATAATATGGAGTTAGCAAAGTCTTATTACTGTCAAGCCTTAAAGTTGAATCCGGACAATATGCGCGCGTTGCTTGGCCTTTTCTTAGTGAGTATATTGTTTATTTATTCATAGTAGATAAGAATATGTGTGCATATTTCTTTTTTTAGAAATTTATTGATGCTGTCGTTTTTGCTTTAACGTACTTAAACATCAGCTTCACGCTATATCCCGTACGCAGCACGGTAGGCAGGACTTTACCCACTTTCCGCCGAATTCTAGAGGCATAACATAATTAATTACTTTTATTTTTACCATCTTTACGGTACTATTCCACATTTCGAAAAGAAAAATACTACTTTACAAAAGATCAATATTTTTTAACAAGCATATAAAAATTGCCATGTAGCTTGATGAAAACCTCGATATGCTTCCAAGAGGCAAATCAAATCAAGTTCAAATCCTACTGAATCCTAATCCAACTAAATTCTTTCTACTAATCAATTTTTTATTACGATTTCTTTTAAAAAGTATAATTGATTTTACTTGATGAAGTTAATATAATTATTTAAAATGTTTTTGTATATTGTGTCGTTAAAACTACAAAAATCAAATTAAATTTATTCAAAATATATATAAGTTACGTGATTTATTATTGCTTGAAGAGCAATATTGAGTAACTCAACACGTAATACCTCCATAATTTGGCGGAAAGTGGAAAAAGATAGAGACTTAAAAGGAACGGAGTGTCGTATCATTTTGTTACATGCTACCTACTACACCTATCCTCCACAGTGTGAAGCTAAAAATTACAGCGTGAATCTAAAAGAATAATTCCCTTCACAAAAGGTAATGGGAAACTCATAAAATAAACATCAATTAGATCTCACGCTAAACTAATTGAACTATATGGTGATAACACCATTGAAATTCAACATTTCATTTTAATGTACAATCGGCATGGTGGGCGAGTCTATGTCTGTTATACGTCCACATACTACACAAGTAATTTCCACTTCACCACCAAGACGAAGATAAAAATTAAGTTAAAAATTACTTTTTAATAATAACACTTAAATTAAAACTTTCAGACTACAAATAACCTACTCACCCATTACAAGTCGTCCGGCAGTTCGAAACGTAAGGAAATATTCAAGTTATCTCAATGGGCACAATCTGAAGCTATAAAGAGACAGAAAAAGGTTGAACCGTCTGCTACAGTGCCGGCTTTGTCTAATTTAATGTTGAATTTGGCTATAACTGATTAAATTAAATGATTATATTGTATTTAATATAAATTATATATTTAAAAGTGTATTATATTTATGTTGTGTGTATAGTATGATAGTTATGTAACCTGAAAAAAATAAATGTTGAGTTCATATGAAGTAAAACCTTATATCACAAACTGCTATATAAATGAAAACAAGTTATATATATATAGAAAGAGAAACTAAGACATTGGTGGTGTAGCGCTACAATCCTTGATTGCAAACGCGGCGGTTGTGGTTTCCATCTCCACGCGGAAGCATGTTTCCTCTTTCTGGTAACAATGCAAATTGTAGCATTCGTGTCGTCACTCAACACGCCACAAAAATCCAGTCAAATCAAGAACCTACTTCTATTTTAGAAGTTGGTTTAAAAATTAAAATATATGTATGTATATTTAAAAGAGTGTTAAAGTAATTTTAGATAGCTATATAGAGAAAATTCTATATATAGAAAAATGCTTATTTTAGTTAAAATTTATTATTTTATATATTATTAAATAATTGATTTTATTTTGTAAATTAAATGGCTAGTAAGAGTGGTAAGGTAATGTCATGAAAAGGATTTTAAATTTATATAGTTAATAAACTAAGGAATTGTGTGAAAACTAAGAAAATTCTTTAAATAGTATAAAAATAATTGATCTTTTTTTTCATCCCAATAAGAAACATTTGTAGAAACAGGACATTTATTTGCGCTAATGTTATCATCCGAGTGCAGAGAATAAACGCCTTTAGGTCTTATTACTAGCCCGGTCCTCGTTAGATGATAGTGGTTCATCTAAATGTAAACAACACTTTTTAGTAATATTAATAGTTACTGATATCTAATCTCATGAGATTTTTTCTCTGCATTTAAAATACAAGTGTTGTGTATTCAAGTATTTGACTTCATCGAGAGAAGACGGCAATTGCAGAAAAGTACATTAATATTTTGTAGAATTATAAAAATTTTATAGGTAAGTAACTTAAAATATATTTGTTATTTATAAGATTCCGTACATCAATAGGTAAAAACGAAATCCTTATACGATCACTTAGTTGTTCGCCTGTGAAAGACCATTTATCATGAGATCGCCTAAAAGTCATCAAGCTGAAAATAATAAAAAATATTCAAATTTATGATCCCTCAAAGTACAGAAAAAATTTAGTTAAATCAACGTAATTAAATATATAATATATTTTGTAAGAAATACGTCGCGTTACCAACACTTATAGGGTACTTGCAGTGGCCCTACAGAGTTATGAAATATGTCACGAAGTGAGAACTTATATAATAGGTCGGAGCAAAAGTATTTTCTTATTGTTCATAACTAAGCTTCGTGGTTTATCCCTAGCCGGGATAGTCAGAAAGAACGAAGCGTCAAACTCTACGGTCTCTACATACCTCTTTCGCCACGTCCAATGTCATCTTCATGCATACACTCCGGGGGGTCCTCATGCTTTCTACGTGATCTTCCTCGAGTATCTGTGTTTCCGAAGGTCAACAAAATTCTCCCCTTACCACTCACTTTTCCATCATAAATCTTTTTTCCCATTGTTTCATCACTCATTCGTTCGACGTGCCCAAACCAGCTGAGCACGTTCTTCATTCTCACCGTGACATCCTCACTAGTACCTGCCATTCTGTGTATCTCTCATTGCGGATTCGGTCATCTAAGCTGCCTCCGCATATCCTACGAAGAGACCGCATCTCCACGGCATTCATCTTTCTTTCATTCTTCTTCTGCAATACCCACGTTTCGCTGCCGTATAACAGCGTCGGTACCAAAACTGAATTGTGTACGGCCAAACGCGTAGCTATGCTGACGTTTCGCCGTCTCATCAATGCACTTAAAGCGCCGTTAACCCTGTTACCGGCAGCAACACGCCTTTCCACACCTATCTCGTATCTTCCGTCTCTGCTGAACCTACTTCCCAAATATACCACTTCATTCACTTGTTCTAATATCTTACCATTTACATTGATCTTGAATTCCGTCCTTTCTTCATCTCTTGTAAAAACCGGAACCTTTGTCTTATTTGCATTCAGACTTGACCATTATTTTTACACTCTTCTTTCAGAATGGTGACCAATGCCTGCAACTCACCCAGTTTCACTCCCATATCACTTTGTTTCACTCCTTAGATACAGTTATCCAAATACAAATTGAACAACCAAACTGACAGCGCAACCTTGTTTAACACCCGATTGAATGTCAAACCAAGGCGACGTGTCAGCTCCTACTCGCACGCAGGCTGAGTGATCTCTGTAAAGAGACCTTACAGCCTGCAACAAGCGTCCGTTCACATTGTACCGGGGTAATATCTCCCATAATTTCGCTCTTATAACTCTGTCTAACGCCTTTTCCAAGTCCACAAAGTCATCACAGATCATGCTGAGGAAAAAGATCTGATTCACACACCCTCTTCCAGGTCTAAAGCCTCCTTGGGCCTCCCACAACAGCCTTCCAGATCGCTCTTGCGTTCTCGCTAAGATTTTTCCATGAACATTACTACCTTAAGTACAAATTGCACAAAAACCAGAACAAGTCCAAGACACGTGACCTACCATATTTGATCATCTCGGCAGTAACTCCCATCTGCCCCCGTATTGTTGGTACAAAGGAAAATATTTTTGGGTATATTTTTTAATTTATTTATATATGTATGTGCCGTTTCGATTGATGATTTATGGGTAGTGCCATGATCCCATTCCTGTAGAAATTTTGGGATTTTTGATTTAAAAAATCTGACAGGTAGTGTTCAGTTCAGTGTTCTTTTGCGTTTAGCTTTATGCTCCCTCAAGAGTTTTGCAATGTCCGACATAGATGGAAATCTGGAGCAAGATCAGCTTTACGGAGGATGCATCAACACATCCCAGCCAATTTGCTGCGTGGTTATATATGAGTGCGGTCTGGCGTTGTGGTGGTGAAACACCACGCCCTTCCTATTCCCCGGCCGGTTTTTCTCATTGCTTTTAACCCCATGAGTTGCTGATACCTGCCGAAATGTTAGTACATAAATACCAGTCACAGTATCTAATCTTAATTATTATTTTTTTTATTTTTTAATATATGAAAAAAATATTCTCAATACAACATGCTTTACATCACATAATAAATAAAGTTTCATTTTATTGACACCTTTTTAAATTCTTAGCTCTGTGGTCATAACGGGTATTGGTCGATGTTGCTGTTAAAGCGACCAATCACGACCAGCGATTAATGAGTTTACAATTTTGGGATAGTTTACAATTTCACGAAAAAATTGATAAACTTACGGTGACATATATACATTTATAACGCTATAGATATATATACCTACCATAAAGTTATCAGATAAGACTAAATATAATAGATTTTTTTCCTTATTCAGGAGGTTAGCTATAGATAACCTCTAGCATGAGAGTATTGAAAGTAACTATGAAAAAAAACAATTATTTAATGTAATCATAAGATAAAAAGCTGAATAAATAACATGTTTTTCAAATTTAGATTTATTCAAATTGATTCAATTGTATACTACGGTACTTGCTTCGTAACAGTAATTTATTTTAATTATCAAAATTTTATCTTAATTGTTTAAGAATTTCTACAGATTATTTATTAGTGAATAATGTCTCTACAAATGGAAAAGATACTGGATGAGTCGTTCGAGCTAGGCGAGGGTCCGCATTGGGATGAACGACAGAAAGCTTTGTTTTTTGTAAACATCAATGGGTGTACAATTCACAAATATGTACTCGCTAGCAAAAAACATACTAAAACTAAAGTAGGTAAGTTAATTTGCAGTAAAAGGGTCTTTGGCCATGGTGGTGCAGTCGTACAGCGTTTGACTAAACTTGATGGTTGTAAATTCGATTTCCACTCCTGGGAATAGATTATTTCATCGCGCTGGTATAATATGACAAAGCACGCCTTTCATTTCCGCAATTTTAAACATAATATGCCTATGATTATTATAGTAATTATTTTTTTGTCAAAAATTTACATTTATTATTCACACTCATTACAGAAGGTAGAGTGGGCTTCATTATACCCGTCGAAGGGACGACAGATAAATTTATAGTCGGAATAGAGAAGAAGTTTGTAATCTTACAATGGGATGGTGAGGAAGGGACGCCAGCGACTATTGTACGAAATATTGGTGTCGTCGACAAAGATGTGGAACCACCGAGCAGACTGAATGATGGGAAAGCTGACCCCATGGGAAGGTTGTATGCAGGTACTTTCTCTTAATAACTAAATTAAAATCAAATTAAATCAGCTTAACGCTGTCTCCCGCACACAGCAGGGTAGGCAGAGCGAACCTAGAGTTGACACTCCGTTCCCTACTTTCTGCCGAATTCTGGAGGCATTGCGTGTTGAGCGGCAGAACTCGCCTTGACACCAGAGCGAAGAACTGGAAATATAAACTTTAATAAATATTTCATTTCCTAAAGTTGAGATCGAACCCACATCGACGTCATAGTCACACCAGAGTCATAGTCATAGCAGGGTAGCCAAAACGAGCCTGGAAACCCAGTGCTGTGACACTGTTTCCATTAAGATAATTCCGTTCCCTACTTTCCCTCGAATTAGAACTATAGTTCTTATAGTTATACCTAAAAAAAAATCAACTTCACGCTGTATCCCGCACACATCAGGGTAGGCAGAGGTACCATAATGTTTTTACGGATTTTCTTTATACTTACTAGGTATCTATCGTGTTGACTTAGCGATAAGTAGGTATATTAGATAACTTACAGAAAATGTAATAGCCTATCTAATATAACATGAACTATAACCTACACAAGCTTAATAGCGTACAAATATATCATGGAATACTTGATAGTCGTGTAAAAAATAGAACTAATGATAATATTATATATATAATTTAATTAAAAGAAATTTATATCAGTTAAACGCTTATTGACATAATCATGTCTTACTCAAAATAATTAAAATTGTACAATTTGGCCCCCGAGTGGTAATCGAACCCACAACCAGTACGTTAAAGACAGATACAGCTCTACTGCATAACGATGTTGTCCTCAATATTTGAATAAAATATTTTATTTAAATATAATTTGTATATATTTTTTTTAAATTTCGATATATTTATAAATTACTCAAATATTAAATCGAGGTCTTATAGAAAGTTTCAGATTAAATCACTGAAACTATTTTTGTCTACTTTACCAACCGTTATTTAAAATTATAAGATTCCGCCATCCAACAACAACAACAACAACAACAATTGACTGAGTTTCCAAACTAAAAACTGAGAATATACATAAAATAGTCTTTTGGACCTAGAATTTTTTTTCTCTATTTTATCTTCGCCTAAATGTACCCGCTATTCGGTACAGGCGACAGACAGACAGATTGGGGCAATTGCCTTACACTTATTTATGTTATTTTAAATGTTATATTCATATAATTTATGCTAACACAACATATTCTTCAGTCATCTAGAATTGAATTTATTATTTACTTAAGTTATAATTTTATTAAAGTTTGTAAATAAAACATAGATTTTCGACATTTTTATTTTTCAGGTACAATGGGATATGAGGACCTTTCAGGTGAAGTCAGACCAAATGATGCTTCCTTATACCGAGTAGACAAAACCGTGATACGCAAGATATGCGGTGAGATAGGGATATCTAATGGTTTAAATTGGGATCTTAAGAGAAAGGCGTTTTATTATACCGATAGCCTGGAGAAGAAGCTACGAAGATATGACTATAACGTTGAGACAGGCGAGATTTGTGAGTACCATATCATGAAGTAGATATACTTTTTAATATTTTTGCTTTATTGTTTCTTACTGTGAGGCGCGGTCAGTAGTGACATAACCATGTGTAAACGCGACAGGTTGTGGGTTCCGTTTTCTACTTGAGTAAATAAATATTTCATATTTTCATTTCTTCCCTCTAGCGTTAAGGCAAAGTGCGGCTTTGAATTTCATCACTCAATATGTGTCAATGCTGACGACATACAGCGCATTTAGCTTAACTAAAAAAAAGTTTCTCTATATCTAATGAACGCTGTTGTTATAAAATTCTAATTTAATTTAAAACGTTGATGTTTAAGACCAACTTTTAATCATCGCACAACTTTCTTTTTATTGGCATGTGCCACTTGATTAACATTTATATAACTCCCTACAAAATAAGTTTAGTTAATACCTATTTTTCAAATATTATAAAATTGATATTTTGCAGCGAACCTCAAATACATTTTCGACTTAAAAGCCAACAACATAGAGGGATCCATGGACGGTTCTACCATAGATGAAGATGGCAACCTATGGATCGCTGTATTCAACGGTTCATGCGTTATCAAAATCGATCCGTCAAGTGGAAAAATACTCCAAAAATTGCCATTACCTGTTCCTCAAGTAACTTCAGTGGTCTTCGGAGGAGATAACTTGGATATTCTGTTTGTTACAACTGCTTGTGTGAAGAGAAGTGGTGAGGCTGATCCTATAAGGCCATCTGGAGCTATTTTCGCTATAAAAGGCTTAGGAGTGAAAGGAACGAAGTGTAGGAACTTTAAACTTAATTAATAAATACGTTTTATTTTTGAGGCGAGTCGTGGCGATCCCCACTCGATGAGATGAAATCTTTGTGTAGTGGAGTTCTGCCACTGAACACGTACCTCTGTAGAGTGCAGAATACTAATAGCCTAAAGCTGATTTTTTATTGTATTTTTTTCTTTAAAACAACTGTATATTTGATTAAATATACTTTTTTTATTTAATATCATATCTACTTATTTCTTTGGCCTTTGGGTTCTCGCTGAATAAAATTTTCGCAAAATCTAAAATATGAACAATATTGAAAACATTTAATAATAACTTTTATTATTTATCTATGAATGTTATTTAATCTAACCCACAATATATTATGTATTTTTACATATATTTAACGGTTTTTGAAACATATTATTTACTATTTCTTCTGCTTTCTTTTCTTTTTTCTCTTTCCTAGTCATTTCCCCAACTGAGAAATACTTATCTCTGTAATTAAAATAATTTATTGATTAACCTACTAGTTCCGTTATTTATGTATTCATTAAGTTGCAGATTTACAAATTTTAAAGCTGTAAGCTGTTTAGTTTTTGCGGTGCTTACTTCTACAATCGATCTTTCTATCTATCTTAAGAATTTTTCGTTAATTTCGCTGTAGAATATAGATGTTGGTGGACCGTTGAATTTACAGATAACAAGTAACAAGAAAAAGTCACAATCCGCCACAAGTTGCTATACTGCTACTAATACCAAAATCACTCTTAAAAAATATTGTTTTGTAAAGGCTCCTAAAAGTTTTACTGCAGAGAACTTCAATATAAGTGTTAAAAACAATAAATGTTTTTTTCAGCCTCACTTTTTATGCCGCATATAGCAGGGGTAAGCAGAGGGAACCTAGTTAAGACACTAATTCCCCCATTTTCCACAAAATTTTTTGAGACATTGCGTGTTGAGTGGCGACCGTTACGTTAGTTGGCGTACGCACGTATCCCGCACATATTAAGGTAGACAGAGAACCTAGGTACCTAGTGATAAGAACTCAGTCCCCCATTGATGCACTTTCATTCCCTGCTTCCCACTGAATTTTTTAGGCATTGCGCGTTGAGGGATGGAACTCAAAGTCGCGCTTAGTTTCAATTAATTTTCAAATATATATTTATTATTTATATTTACCTAAAATTATGTGTCCCGGTATTAATATCTAAATGGATGTCAGGACGCATTTCGCTTATTTTTTCATATGTAAGAAGTCTCCTTGCGGTTAGTTTTGATAGAACTTGTTCGGAATTTGCAATCATTTTTAAACAAGGGTGTGATGGGAGCTGATCTTCACTGTATTCATCTCTGAAATATTAAATAAAACATTAATAAAAAAATAAAATCAGCCTCATGATGTATTCTGCACTGCAGGGTAGGCAGAGGGGACCTAGTGTCAAGACACTTTATACTACATATTTTAAAAAAGACTCACCTAATAATAGGGTACCAACATACGAGACGTCGGCCAATTTCCAAGTGCTTAACAGCGAAATCTAACAAGTCGCTGTACATGTGCGCCAGTCCGTATTCAACTTTCGAGGGTACATGGTTCATCAGGTGTTCCTCTGATAGCGTGTAGTTGTCTCTTTCTATTCCTATTCTTTCTGTGGGCTCTCGTACGCCATAAGGAGCTTTAAATTATAAAACAAAACTATTTTCGGAAAAAGTTACAAAAAAATATAGAAAATGAAATTTATAAAATTGATTTTATAAATTTCATTAATCATATTTAATGTAAAGTTAAAAGAATGTATTTAAATAAACTCACGGTCAGTTATAATAGCGTCGAACTTTAAATCCCCCCTCCACATTGGTAGTGAAAAATCGCTTACTACCACATCTAAGTACCTGGAGTCGGTTTTATATTGCTTCATATTGCTTCTTATACTCTCCTCTTTTGTACGTACCTAGAAAGATATAAACATAACGAAATATAAAAATTTAATAAAAAATATTAAAACGTCCTCCACTCCTATGTAATGGCAGTAAAAATAACGTCAGCGAACCAATAAATACAATTTCCAATTTTTTATTACTACAAATGTTCTTATGTACTTAGTTTTAGTACTTTTTAAATTTGGAAATGCTAATTTCAATTTTTTTTTGTGGGCGGGTTGGCATTACCTTATGCCATATTGTATTAAAATGATTGAGCAATCTATATATATATATAATAAATATATATATAAACTATATCATTAATTTTAAATTAACCTTCACCGAAAGCCAATAAATACATACATTGTTTTACCTTTTGCCCGGGACGAGTGGGTCGGGAGCGCGCGTGTAGGATCATAAAATCGATATCGGAACCCCACACATAAGCTATAAACCAAAACATATAATTATTTAGAGTGTGGACTTCATTATTATTTTACTTAAGAAGGAAATATATAAATATATGTAAGACATCTCTACTCTCTACAGAGTGTTTCTACTGAGTGAATTGTTACACACATATAATCAGAAAATTAAAAGAAAAAAACCGCCGTGGCGCATTTCCATTTCCATTTTTCTTCGCTCTGGTGTCGAGGCAAAGCGCATTGCCCACATTGCCCATTGCCATTCTCTGGCTAATCTCCGGAATTTTTAGACCGATTTTTATTGAACTTCCACTGAAGATAGGCGACTTTCATCCTAAAATTCACGCGGGATCGGAATTTACGGTGGGGAAATTGTCGTGCGCACTGTCTACAACTGTCGCCTAACCTACCTACATACATATGAAATAACTAAAAAATGTTCTATTAAATATGATAATGTTTGCAAGCAAAATCCCAAAGATTAAAATTATAATTAATTACGACAACCAATTGACACGTAAACTAAAACGCGTTGGCGTTGCCATAGCAACGTGTGTGCCACTTTATAGGTATAAAAGTGTAAATATTTCCAAATGTATATTATAGTATTATTAAATGTATATTACATATAAACTACGAGTATATGAGTGCCAAACTTAATTTTCGTCCGCGTCATTTTAGTATAAGGGGTCCGAAGTTTTTGCTTCACATACTAATATATAGACATAACAGTATAGATCACTTACCAACATTAAAATAATAGTAAAGAATAATTGTCATACAATTTTTTTTATATAAGTAATATAAAAAACATCATAACAATAGCTTTAAAAAGTGATATTCAAAACAAAATTTCTAGAAACATGTAATTACCTCCAAAATGTGCCGCAGCTATAAAAAGGGACCCTGATCCTACAAAAGGATCAAGCATAATATTTCCTGATGTAACTTGAGCCTGGTTTGCCATTATAATTGATAACTGAGCATCCATACTTGTGTTCCCTATAAACTGTCTTTTCTTCAGTGAATGTGTTTGTATGAGATCTCTTTGACCATCAGCCACCTAGAATTTTACTATTTACTATTTATTTAAATAATAATTGATATTATTATTTTTTTACAGCTTCATGTCTTTTCATGTAGGCAGAGAGCAGGAGCACCTAGTTTCAGGATACTCCATTCTCTGCTTTCAGTCCAAGCCTGGCATATTACAATTTGAATGATGGAAGTCAATATTGCCCTTTATCATACCAGGGCAGGATCAGGGCAGCATTTACCTCAATAAAAATTAACCTAGCATAATAAACATATTATTAAAAGGCAAACAGTCTCACTGCCATGGCGTAATAGAATTTTTTTTTATAAATTTTCACATAAACAAAACTATTTTTAAGCCAACTTCTGTAAAAAGAAGAGAGTATTAATTCTTTTTTAATGTTTGTTAACTCAGAACTTTTGACCATATGTACCAATTTTAATAATTGTTTTTTATTTGAAAGCTAGTACACTTTAATTTGGTCTATCTTAGACAATGGTATCCATGAGATAATTTCATAATGCTTAAATTTATGACATTATAAAACTATCTATACATTTGTGATAGAATCCTAAAAAATAATAACCTTGAAAAGGGGGCAAAATTTGGTATTAAAGCCACTAGTTCATATGAGGTATCACATGAAAGGATTCTGGCTAAACTAAGCTTGAATTTTAGAAAAAGCTCAAGACCTCCAATTTTTACAGAACTCTTGGTGGCCAAGCCCAACTTGTTTATAGGAAAGGATACACTTTATGGGTGCTTTGTTAAAAATTATTAAATATAAGCTAAAATTTTAAATACCCATTTTCCAAAAAATAAATCATGTGGGTGATCAGGAACATTGTTGGGGTCAACACCATAAAATTCAAGATAAACCAATTTTATGTCAGGATTTTTTAATTTCACCGGACCTTCCAGTGATAAATAACTAAATTTCTGAAAGGGAAATAATTAGATTACTCAAAGTCACACAAAAAAATAGAAAATTGTACTCATATCAAACTTAATATAAACTTTATACAAAATGAATTATTACCTCTATTTTATCAACTTTCTCCTTCATTGTAAAATGTTTACAAAATGTTTCCACTTCCACTTTAAATGATTTATTTTTATCGTTACACGCTAACAACAGTTCTCTGGGACATATATATGCATCAGTACTAACATTCAATGTATTATCAGGTATAATCCATTTTCCAGTTGCATTTTCTAATGCTCTCTTTAAATTTTCGTGTAAACTATCTTCTGTTTTTGCTCTAGACCAAAGTTCTATGCAATTTTTTAATAAGACAGATCTTGACGAAACTTTCTTAACACAATCGTCTGATGGAAATTCAACCACCCAATATGGTTTGTTGATACATGGTTTTTCAATAAATTTTATTGGAATGTTCAGCACGGCAAGAATACTTTGCATTTCCTATTAATACATGAGGAATATTTATTATCAATAAATGTACATTTTAAAAAGTATGCTAGTCAGTAAAAATATGCTTACCGCGTATCGAAAATCAACATATTCATGTGCAAACCATAGTAGATATCGTCGCCACATTTTAGGATTAAACTGCGCTTTCTCGATACCCAGCAATATATCTATATTTCCGGTAAAATATCATTCACAATTAATTAAAAAATACGAATGTGCTTAAAAACAACATAACCTATAGGATTTGTTTACATGTCACTTACGAGTACTTATTAGATTTCCAATTGTCACTTTATCTGTCATTTTGTTACGATGGTTGATACCATGACGGTTTTGAAATTTAAATAAAAATATATTGGACTTAATTACATAGTAAATACTACTTAGTTAATTTCTATGATTTATATAAAAAATAATCATAATTTGAAAACTTTAAGAAACATTGGAACATAAAATTTGTCCAACATAAAATTATTCTTATGTATAGAACATGGAGCAACTCTATATTAATGCCATATAACGCAATCTACTTTAAAATTAAGAAAATCTAGAACCTTCTAATATTTTCTATTTGAAACACCGTCGTTGCAGGATGTAGGGCTTTGTATGATTTTTTATATACACGATTGTTTTCTATTAACATTAATCTCCAAAAATACCTAAGTCTGATTCTGTCAAAATAAAAGCGTCATAGTCGTTTATATCAATGAACATTTCCAGTTTCGTTCCAAAAAAGAGCATTCGCGGCATTCGTTGCTTTTTTTTATTTGATCAAAAGAAAAATTGTGTTATTTTTTAACGAAAAAACCGGAAAACTTCAACTTACACTCCTATGTAAAATGAATAACTTTAATTAAAATAAAAAATTGTAAATGATTACAGATATTACATTCCACCATCACATTTTGTTATGTGTACTTATATCGAAATTGTAACTGATCACTGTCCATACATGGAAGATAAATTAAAAAACATTAATCAATAGATTATATAGTAAAAAAAAAAAAAATTCACTTTATTAAATATTTAAAGATATTAAATTGGATACTCTATAAACTTTTTTCTTCATCTTTGCTGTCCTCTAACAAGTCGTGACATCTATCATGTAAGAAGTCTAAGTATGCATCTTTAATGGCACCAGAACATGCCACATAATGTCCCCCAGAGTGCTCAGCTACCACTGGCTTAACAAACAAGTTGATGAGTGATTCACTCATTTCTAAAAAACATTAAACAGTATTAAATTAGTGTGATTTTAATTCTAGGCTGAAAACTGTATATTTCAATTCTATTAAGCTTAAATATTGAAATCTTGTATGCTATTTTAAATGGCATATAATGAAAGAATTTATTTCATTATACTTATTTGATTGATATTTTGAAAATGAATTTTAATTCTCTTGACATTATAGCCTATTTCTATAAAAAGAAACTAGAGGTCATCAAGAGAGCGAGACGGTACTTCACGCCACAACACCGATTGCTCATCAAGGGGGGAGCATGGGTGGAGGACACTACTCCCAACAGAGCGCCAAAAGGTCCGCAAAACTTTTTAAATATAAGTATTTCCTCAAATGCATAATACGAATTTGATTTAATTAAGTAAGAATTAATTAAATTAATTTAAAGCTAAGCTTCATCCTAAGACTAATCATTTATTAATTTGGTAGTATTTACTTATTTATACAGGCAATCGCCCAATTACCATTCAACTACAAAATGTATATAATGAGTTATTACTAGTAGCTCCTCTGGTGTTGCATGGGGTCGTGGGCAGCGATCATTTACCATCAAGTGTTCTGAACACTTGTTTGCCTTATCCTTATACATAAAAAAAAATTGTAGGAAAAATTAAAATAAAAAAAATAACCTTTTGGTATAATAGAGTCACTCTCTCCATATATATGAAGTGATGGTAGGTTAATGTCTTCATCATAAAATCCTTTATGAACCAAGCTCCCAGAGCGAAAACCAGATGCAAATATAGCAAATTTAAATGTATATCGCAAATCTGTAAGCAAAAAATTTGCCAATTTACAATAATGAAAAGTGCATTTAAATCACTTAAGCTGTTTCAGAGATAAGTGTACATAAATACATGGACAACAGTAAAAATATTTAAAAAAATCTTTGTTTTTATTACTAATAACAAAGAACATATAAATGCCCCCAATAACATTTTCACACATATTTTCCATATACAGATAGCAATTATATATAATATCATTATTTGTAAAGATTTATTTTACTAACATCCTTTTTGTTGCATTGCTGCAAGAAGCCCTACCAGGCAGGCTCCCTGAGAAAATCCCATAAAGCCATCAAATGGACCATGTTCCTGCACAACTTGCTCTATAAGATGGAGAGTATCTTCAAAACCAATTGCAGGTCCTCCAAGACATTTACCACTAAAAGAGTTGTCTTCTGCATTGAACCACCATGCTCGTCCATCTATGGTTAGGAATATTCTTAGAACATATAAATGAACATGGTAAAAGCACCGCATGGCAAGAAGAAACAATAAACATTATTAATAAATTAAATGAACATTATCTTATGTGCATCAATGAAGATACGAGATAGTCATGCTTAAATTATTCGTAATATAAATTTAGAATTTTTACCTTCGTCGCCGCTACCTTCGTCACTAAAGATTTTATGTGGTGCAGATAGGAAGAATAACTGAGCATATTTCGAAACAGCTTTTCTAAATGACCCTATTTTTCCTTTAAAAAGAGTACCATTTTGCCGATATCCATGAAAAGCTAAAATTTTTAATTTACGACTTTCTTTATTATTGGAAATTGAAGATTGGTTAGAATTTGAATTTTGTTCCGCCATCGTAAATCTACACCTTTTGCTATAATAAATACAGGGCCATGTGTTATGTACAGATCGTAAGCTAAACACCAATATTTTATTGAATATTTTAAAATGATACTAGGTAATAGGTTTAATGAATTCAAATAAAATATCGGCACCTTAGTTGTATTAAATTGGATTTGAACAATTTTGACAAATGAAAATATTGACAAATGACAATGACTATTACTATCAAGTGTCAGGCATGCCGCATGAAGTATAGAAATATAAATTTTAAAAAATTTAAATTCACAATCATGCACTTTATTGTATAATAAACATGTTTTAATGTATGTGAAATTAAAAAAAAACATACATCAATGATAAGCCATATATTGATAGATATGTTGTAAAGACGCTTATAATAATTGTACGAAAAATTTTAAAATAAAATGCTTCATTTATACAGTACCATATGTAATCAAACCCATTTAATGTACTTTCACGAAATATATGAATAGAAAACGATAAGGCAGTTACAATAATTCTAAAATTCTAAGCATTGATTATAAAAGTTTAACTATAACTGCCCTGTCAATGGTTTCGCTTGGAATTCTGGCGCCAAATTTTATTAATTTGTCAACAGTCAAAGTTTTGTTGTGGTTAAGTTTTGTTTTAAACAAGCTTCACATTTGGCTTCTCTCTATATATTTTATATTCAGTTATAATAATGGAAGAAGGCGATTTTGACCAACGTTTACGAGATCTACAAAGAGAGTACCTGGAATTTTTAGATGATGAAGTAATTTTTTTATTCCATAACCTAACACAGCAGTATGTTAATTTAAATTATTAATTTTATTTATCATATCTTATTATATCATCTTTGATAATTTTACAGGAAGATCAAGGCGTATATGTAGAAAGAGTAAAACAGATGGTAGGAGAAAAAAGTCAGCGGCTCGTTGTAAATATAAATGATCTTAGAAGAAAAAATCCTGAGAGAGCTAGAACCTTGTTGGAAAATGCATTTGAAGAGCAAGTAGCATTTCAAAGGGCCTTGAAAGAATACGTTTCGTCTATAGACCCTACGTACGCCAAACAACAGGAAGAGTTTTTTGTTGCATTTTCAGGGAGCTTTGGTACAAAACATGTCACACCAAGAAGTTTAACTTCAAGGTAATTATAATTAAGAACAATTTTGACATGTAAATTTGGAAGAGATAAAAAGAGTTATTTCATTGTTTAAATTTATTCACATATAGCTATTTAGGAAACTTAATATGCGTAGAAGGCATAGTAACAAGGGTGTCATTAGTCCGACCAAAGGTTGTACGCAGTGTACACTATTGTCCAGCTACTAAGAAAGTAATGGAAAGGAAGTACACTGATCTAACTTCTTTTGAAGCATTTCCTACTGCTGCAGTTTACCCCACAAAGGTATAAAAATATTTTAAGTATACTTTAGAAATGAAATGCATAAAGTTTTAGTGTTGATATTACATTTTGTTAATATAAAATAGATTTATTTAAAAAAAAAAAAAAATTCTGAGAGAAGAAGAAGAATAGGTGGCAACGATCTCCCACAAATCTTAAAGTGTTTCACTGAAAGCCAAATAATTATTAAAAGAAACCTATCATATTAAAACATTACAGGATGATGAAGGGAATCCATTAGAAACAGAATATGGTTTATCTAGATACAAAGACCATCAAACTCTAACAGTCCAGGAAATGCCAGAAAGGGCACCTGCCGGTCAATTACCGAGGAGTGTGGATGTGGTCTGTGATGATGATCTAGTGGATAAATGTAAGCCAGGGGATAGAGTTCAGGTTGTGGGAAATTATAGATGCCTGCCATCAAAGCAAGGGAGTTTTACTGCGGGTACTTTCAGGTATTTGATTTAAAATTTTAGATCTGAATTCAATAAAAGAAACAACACTCTGAACATTGTATTTCCTACTTATGAGTATCTATGAATACATAAAATAAATTTATTGTCTGTACTTTACTTTGTTTACCAAACTTATATAAAATATGCATAACCTAATTCTTTTCTGAGTACAGGCTTATCTTTTAATAGCTGAATCATTATCATTTATATAACTTAGATAGAACTTTCATAATCAAATTAGTTATAATTCAAGATTACTAGAATTTTTTCAGTTAACATATTATTTTCATTAAACAAGTTTTCAAAATCATTTTAAAAATCCAAAATGTAATTTTACTTGCAGAACTATTCTAATAGCCAACAACGTAACTCAAATCAACAAGGACATGAATCTTAATATTACCATAGAAGATATTAAATTATGTAAGAGATTAGCAAAAAGAGCGACTAATGACATGTTTGAATTGTTAGGTAAATCTTTAGCTCCCTCTATTCATGGACATGAGTATATAAAGAAGGCTATACTGTGCCAGTTATTAGGAGGTATGGAGAAGATACTGCCTAATGGCACTAGATTAAGGGGGTGAGTTTTACTTTTTCAATATTTAATATATACAAAATAGATATTTTTAATTTCTTTATATATAAAAAATGTATATGCCATTGTGATGGTACAATGCATTGAAAAATTGATGTTGAAAAATGGACGAAAAGTGTGCAACCTACTCGGCTACATCGGGATATAGTGTCGAGTTAAAAAATTGTTATAATAATTTAAAGAACAGAGTGGCAGCAGAAAATTAAATACAACAATATTGTATTAAAATTACTGTTATATATAAATTATTTCCCTGCTTATGACATAACTTCGTCAACAAAATATCATAAAAATAAACAAGAGATATGTTTATGGCAAGCTTAAAAAAAATAAGTATTTTTTTTGTTATTACAGAGATATTAACATACTCCTAATAGGTGATCCCTCAGTAGCTAAGTCCCAGCTCCTACGTTACGTATTGATGACGGCCCCCAGAGCTATAACCACGACCGGGAGAGGCTCTTCTGGAGTTGGTTTAACTGCAGCTGTCACTACCGACCCTGAAACTGGGGACAGGAGGTGTGTATTTCATTTAAAATATGAAAAATATTAAATGGTTCTATATTTTAAAATGTGTAGTGTCTGTAGTTAGTAACCAGTCATTAACTACAGACACTTATTCAAATTATTATACGATAAAGGCCAGTAATTATAAGTCACTCATTTCTAAGAGCGATCTTGATATGCTGTTTTTATAATATATAAATGAAAACGACACGTCCAGATCGATTTTAGAGTTAAAAGTTATTTATAAATATGAACATATATAAGATAAGTTCCAAACAAAATATTTCGGCGACAACCCTCAGACTGGAAGCAGGGGCCATGGTGCTGGCGGACCGCGGTGTGGTGTGCATCGACGAATTCGACAAGATGTCTGACATCGACCGCACCGCCATCCACGAGGTCATGGAGCAGGGTCGCGTCACTATCGCCAAGGCGGGCGTACACGCGTCGCTCAACGCGCGCTGCGCGGTGCTGGCGGCAGCCAACCCTGTTTATGGGCGGGTGAGTTTTTTTTTAATAAATTGTATGCCAACACTGTACAAATAACCCACTCATTAATACAGAGTTGGCAATGGAAGTCTTTTTTTAAATTTTGTTCTGTTAATGCTTTATCATTTATCTGGCACTGACCGCTGTCTATTCTGCTTATTGACAGGTAATAACTCCCTATTTGTTTCAGTGTGATCTTTCTTTATATTTGCATAACTTGAATATGTCTTTAAATTATGGACTTGTCGAGAATTACTTTTCTTATAAGGAACTTCATAGTATTAAATCAGATTCACACATTTTTTAAAATTTTAAATGTGTATTATAGAAAATTTGTGTCGCAGCTAACGCAATTGTGTTAAAATAAAATATAAGAAAATTTGTAAAAAAATAACTGTATAACCGACCTTAAACCATTTTACTCAACACATCTTGTTTTTTTTTAATTTTTTTCACCTTCAAGCTGTATCCCACACACAGCAGGGAACCTCGGTGTTAAGACACTCCGTTGTGTACAAATTATATAAAACTGTTGTTTAAATAACGTATTCCATATCCACATCCACATTATACCTAACAAATCGTTTTCCCCTATCAGTACGATCAATACAAAACTCCTATGGAGAACATCGGCCTCCAGGACTCGTTACTGTCGCGTTTCGACCTGTTATTCGTGATGCTGGACATCGCAGATGCGGACCACGATAATATGATATCTGAACATGTATTGAGGATGCATAGATATAGGTATTTATTATGATCATTTTGTTTAATAATATAATACCTATAAAGGATAAAGAAACTGTCTGTTTGTTGGTCTGTTACGGCTAAACCGCTGAACCAGTTGTAATGTTTGGTAATGAAAAATTTTGTATTAAAATAGAGTTGACCTTGGCATAGTTTAAAAAGGGGAGATTAAATTTTGAATGGAATTCATCATTGTCAAAAATGAAAATAAAAGATGAAATTAAAGTGTGTATACACTTGATTTTTGATTTTGATTTTTGATGAATTGATTTGATTTATGAAAAGGATTTATATAATTATGTATGCATTGTTAGAAATCCAAAGGAACAAGATGGTGAAGTTTTACCAATGGGCTCCTTGGTTGAAATGCTGTCTACAGAAAATCCTGACAATGATGAGGAGGTTAGTGTTATTGTTTAAAATTTAGAATTGGTTTTGGTTTATATACATGTAAGGAAAAATATTTACTAATTTAAAAAAAAACGTACATTGTATGTACTCGGAGCGTGATTTAATTTATTCCCTTAACTCCCTATCGTTCAGTATGTTTATGTTTTTACGTGTTTAAATTGTATCCCGCATATAGCAAAAGCAAAAAGAATTTACTTTTCGCCGAATTTTCCATACATTGCGTGTTGACTGTTATATTATTCTATTTTTACCAGTGCGAGGAAATTAAAAAAATCTAGAATTGGAAGCCACAATTGTCGCATTTTCAGTCAGATGCTACGGTGCTGGGCCCTACATGTATTTCCCAATTCTATTTAATTAAAATTATATAATTTTTTTTAAACAGGACACATCGGAATCCATATACGAAAAATATGATCCTCTTCTTCACGGACGTACTCGTACAAAGAAAGATCAAGTATTAAGTACAAAGTTCATGCGGAAATTCATACACATTGCTCGTCTTATGAAACCTAAACTCTCTCAAGAAGCCTGCGACACTATAGCTGACGAGTATGCGAGGCTCAGGAACCAAGATGGTGACGATGTTGGTGTTGCCAGGGTGAGTGGGATTTTTTGTCGTAATGTTGTTAAATTTGCTTGTTTTTGTTAGCTTAACTTCATCAACATAATTGTTTATATATTTAGTTTTTTTTTGCTATCTGAATATAAATAATATTTTTAAGTATTATAAATAATCCTAATTTTAGAAACATATCTATTACACTACATATAATAAAAATAACCGATAACATTATAATTATAAATGCGGAATTATAAAAAAATTCATTTATAATAACATTTCAGACGCAACCGGTAACGGCGCGCACGCTCGAGACGCTGATCCGGTTAGCGACCGCCCACGCAAAGTGCCGCTTGAGCGCGCACGTGACGCAGGACGACGCGTACTCAGCTATAGAGCTGGTGCAGTATGCTTATTTCAAAAAGGTATTTATTTGATTGATATATGTACTATATTTTAGTTTCTTAATGTTTATACACATTTGTAATGTTGGGCGTTCGGGATGTCTAAACAAAGACTGCTCTTGATGAATAATCCCTTATTACTGTACTTAAATACTAATATAATAATAATAATAAAGCCATTTATTTCAAATCTCTCTTACAGTGTTTGCTATGTTTGTTAGTATATATATTTTAAATTAATTAAATTAATTTAAGAAGGTTAGTATTATCGTTTACTTAATTAATACTAATATTATTGTAGATTTGAACCCCTTTTTGGGTAAAGGCCTCCTCCATCCTGCTCCATAGTTCTCTGTCCCTGCCTGAATTTATCCAGTCGTTTCCTACGACGTCTGCTATGTCATCAGCCCACCGTCGTAATGGTCGGCCAACATTCCTTTTTCCCACTGGTCCTTTCCATCGAGTGGTTTCAATAGTCCATCTTCTGTCTTGGTATCGTGAGATGTGTCCTGCCCATTTCCACTTAAGCGAGAGTGCGTGCCTGAGAGCATCTGTGAGCTTAGTTCTTTGACGGATATTTTCGTTCCTTATTTTTTGAATTCTTCTAATTTTTAACATGCTCCTTTCCATTGCTGTTTGACTACATTTGATTCGTTGTTTTATTTTGTTCGTATATGTCCATGTTTGACAACCATACAACAAGCAAGGTAATAGGCACGCATCAAATATTGTCCTTTTCATATGCAAGCTATAGTTCCCTTTTAAAATTTCTCTTAGTGCCCAGTATTTTTTCCAGGTTGTATTGATTCTTCTAGTTAATTCTTCTTCGTTGCTTGATGTTTTGAATGATATTTGCTTACCCAAGTAGATGTATTCGCTGACGTATTCTATATTGTGACCTTTTATTGCTATCGCGCGTTCGCGATTATTGGTTAATATCTTGGTTTTATTTATATTCATTTCTAGGCCAATTTTTGAACTTTCGTCGTCCAGCGATCTCATCATTTCTTCTAGGTCTTTAGCAGTTTCAGCGATTACGGCAATATCATCAGCGAACCTTAGATGGTTTAGACATTGACCATTTATGTGCACCCCCTTCTTTTTCCAGTCTAGTTTTTGAAAAAAAAAAAACTTAAATACTAAAGATACATTATTTATTAACCTACATACACTACACATTTCTCGGCCAGTCGTACCGCAGAGGCGCAAAGTGTGACTCTAAACGCGACTGGTTGTGAGTTCGGTCCCCACTCGATGAGATGAAATATTTATTTAAATGTATATTTTCGTTTCTTTGCTCTGGGGTCGAAACAAAAGCGCGGCGTCGAGTTCCGCCACTCGACACGCAATGCCTCCAGAATTCGGCGGAAAGTGGGCAACGGAATGTCTTATCACTAGGGTGACCTCTGCCTATATGTGATGCGGGATACAGCGTGAAAATGATTTAATTTTTTTATATATTTTTAATTTGAATATATATATTTTCCTCCCAATCATGACAGTGAATAAAAATTATATATTTCAAACACCCGTTAGTTTTATTGAGTGTGAGATTAACAATTATTTATTTAAAATTATATTATAATACACGGCAATCTGTAATGGTATAATGAACGACTATCAGACACTTCTACGCGTTTTGGTGCGATTGTTAAACTTATGAAGATAATTTTTATTTTTTAAATAATATTAATACATAATATATATAAATTATAATATTCCTTTAACTATTGTATAAACAATAGTTTCTTAAAATCTGTCATTATGCCTGTTCTCGAGTAATGATCGAACACATAACCGACGTTTACTGAACAATTTTCATTTTCTGTCTGGTACGGACAAAGTACAGCGTTGAGTTCCATCATCTAACACGCAACTATTCCAGAAATCGGCTGAAATTTTAAGAACGTTAGTATCTTAATGGAAACGTATTGTGTTACGTAGAGTGATGTACGTAGAGATGATAAAAATATAATTAAATATTAACAAGTGTATTATTAGACTTAATTTAGCTTCAATAGAACATAATATAGCTTAGTGGTCAGAGCGCGTGGAAAGATTCCAAAATGCGCAAGTCTGAATCCGACTACAATTTTTTTTTACATTATATAAAATATTATGGAAAAAATATGTTTATTATGAAACTACACTTTAATTATATTAATACTATTTTACCAGGTTTTAACAAAGGAAAAACGTCGTAAACGTCGAGCGTCCTCCGGTGAGGAGGGAGCCGCCTCTGATAGCGAACAGCCCGACACTAATCGCAGACCACGTGCTAAGAAACCGAAGAAAACTGTAAATATTTATATATATACTTGCTTGTTTATTTATAGCACTATTTTTATTTGGTTAATATTATAAATGCTCCACTGGGGCTCAACACGCAATGCCTCTAGAATTCGGCAAAATGTGGGGAACGGAGTGTCTTAACACTAGGTCCTCTCTGCCTTCCGTGCTGTGTGCGGAATACAGCGTTGAGCTGATTTAATTTTTAAAATTTTTATAAATGTGCAAGTTGTGAGGGTGGCTGATTCTTTCATTTTACGTAAAAAAAAACTGAACCTGTATTAGGATAACACATATATAAATAGCATATTTATATGAAGATTTTGTATAATTTATCTTTAATATAACATCAAGTAGGCAAATCCAATATTTCTTTTATTAATTATTATGAATATATAACTATAATTTGTACTCATTCATATATTATTTATAGTACTTTATATTTTTAAGTATAAATAGAGATAAAAAATACTCTTCCGGCGGTCCAGGCCATCAGTGGCTTGGCTCGCTCACAATATGCCATCTTAAGTAATAATTAACAAATTTTTATTAGTATATACAAGTAATTTAAATTCCCAGAGGGACTCGGGAAGTCAAGACCCATACGAGTTTTCATCAGACGAAGAAGCCGAGCCCGTTCTCCGCGCCGCTCAGGCCTCGCAGCCTGTGAACAGTGAACCTGTTGTCGGCTCACAGACTACAATTGAAACTAATCGGTTTGTAGATTTATTTCTTTTTTTGTACAAAATAAAGTTTGTGTTCAGTCAAACAAAGCATTAGCTTTTCTTCTGCTAGCCCAAAATAATAAAAATTAAAACCTTTGCTTTTTATTTTCAGATTAACTCAATTCAAATCAGCCCTACAACAATTGTTTCGGGAAGAGCGCGCCAACTCTTTGCCTCTAAATCTTATATCTTCATATGTAAATGAGAAATATTCTCATGAAATATTTGAAAGTGCTGAAATCCAGGCGGCTTTGAACAGAATGACTCAAGACAACCAAGTCATGATGGCAGACGATATAGTGTTCCTTATTTAGTTTTACCATTTTGCATTTGTTTTGCGATTTAAAAAAAATCTATTATGTAGATCTGTTTTATTACAATATGGTTATAACTGCAACGGTCAGATACGTGGAGACGAAATTGTTTTTCAGCTATATATAAGAAATAAGTAATTCTTTTTAATTATTTTTTTTGAAAAAGTAACATTGTTACGTTACGTAGATTCTTTATAAATTTTTGATTACACTTATATTGGTTTCAGTTTTTTATACTTTATTATGTTACAAATCAAGTTCTAACATTTATAAATGGTTTTTATTCCTTAAAATCCTTTACATTATGATTTATAAAACTCTTTGTATATTAAAAAGGAAACTGGCGGTTTCGATCCTCATTAAAATTCTATAGTTAAAATAGCAATAGTAAAATCGAAACTGATTCGTTGTGTATAAACAGGATATATAAGAAAATTTTCACTATTGTATTTTGGCAAACTTCCATACTTTGTTTTTCGTAAATTGCTGTAAAATAACATTGCTTATTGAAATTATTATTGGCTTATTGAATTAATTGTTTAATTCTATTTTTTTATTAATTCTTTAATTAATTAATTAAAAAGTTAAAAATGATTTTTAATTGTAAATACATAATATCTTTAAAATAATAACATTATTAGAATAGGTATGTAATCCAAGTTGGTAAATATTTGTGTAGTTCAAGCGGGCGAAGCTGCCAACAGGTTGCTAGTAAATAATAAAACAAAACTTAATAATCGTGTCGTTACAGTATCTTTCGAGAATAAATAATACTAAAAATTATCTTGTGAGAGTAACAGATAATTAAATCAAAAACGTTTATTACGACAACCTTGTTAGGGTTAAGTTTTATACAAACATTAGATATAAGCCACCATTACTTAAATAAAGTGATTTTTGAACAAAATTGGTTGTTTATTTACATTATAACTAGTAGGTCCTGCTGACGCGATGTAGGAAAAGGACCAAAAATATTTTTAGCCTTATACCGCACACAGAACCTGGGAACCTAGTGTTGAGACACTTCGTTCCTCACTTTACTCACCTGGACCGAAGCTTTGAACAGAATGTATTTTTGTAAAAGTTAACTTTTTGTAAAGGCTAATTATTTTGTTAGTATTATAAAATTTCTGGGGTGGCCATTCTAGAGCCACCCGGCCCACCCTAATTCTACGCCCATGACTAAGGAAAAAATTAAAGACAGCATTTTTTTAAAGAAAATAAAATCAGGTTAAATATAAAATCAAATTTATATTACACTTAAAATAAAACACTACTTCCTTCCTTTTCCTTTGCCCTTGCCTTTACCAGCTTTACCTTGTTTTTTACCAACTTTGTTATTCTTATTAAATTTACCACCAAACACTTTTTTGCTTTTACCAAATTGACTTTGATTTCTCTTCTGGTTTTCATCTTGATCCCTATCTCTGAATTTCCTTTTTCTATCACCTTTATTGTTAAAGCCCCCATCTTTTTTTCCTTGAAATTTTCTCTTTTTATCATCTCTATTATTAAAGCTGCCATCTTGTCTATCTTGATATTTCCGTTTTCCTTTATTGTCCTGATCTTTTGAGCCCATATTCTGATTTTTCTGGTACTTCTTCTGTAATTTTTTATCTAATCTCATCTTTTTAAAACCTCTTGCTTCACCTTCTTCTCCGGACTTCCGTTTCCTGGACGGATTTTGACTAAATAGATCTGTAAAATAACACTTTAAATATACCAATTTGAATTTTTCGCTGCTAGAATGACAATTAAAAATTATATAAAATTGATTTCTTCTTTCTGTGATATATTCGGATAACTGGTGGATATAGGAGAATAAGAGACAGAGACGTTATAGGTAGTAAGTTTCTATTGCGTAGAACTTAGTTACACTTTGCCTAAACCAAGTTTAGTTGAGTAGTGTTATAACTTGATGTACTCAAATCATATAAACGGTAACAATATATTTTTTATTTCAAACAAGCAATTATTTAAATGTGCTAGGCGTATAAAATAAACTTTTTCTTTACAAGTTTAACTGTGATAGTAACTTATAACGTCATTTTATAATTTAAAAGTATATCACGAGATATAAATACTTGCATTTATTTAATTTCAGACTTTTCAGACAGAGTTTATCTAAGCAAGTAAATCACTATTATTTTTATTTGTTTTTGAGTTATTCTTAAAAAGCCTTTTCATTTGACACTGATATTGTATTTTACATTTAAAAAATTGGGAACCCGGGAACCTAGTGTTAAAATACTCCAGTTCCCCACATTAGGCAAAATTTAGGAAGAATCGCGCGTTGAGTGGTGAAACTAAATATCACGATTTGCCTTGTTGGCTGAGCCAGGAAATGAAAAACAAAAGAAAAAAGCTTGTAAAAATACTAAATTACAATATCTATGGGCAACTGAAAAACACTAAATACCGTGGTCTGGTTCGGCGCCGACCTCCTCTCTATAATAGTCAGCATCGTTGTCCTCTTGCTCCATATCCGATTGGTTCTGTGTTTCAGCAGCAGCTAGTTCCATTAATCTTAAATAAAAAATTAAAATTGAAGTTAGTAGGTTTATGTAAATTAAATCTAATAAAATCACTAAAATTATATTGTTAATTAAATCTTATTATTGAGGCCGTAGTGGCGGAGCGGCACAAGGGTGTGACTGTAACGCGACGGTTGTGGGTTCGATCCCCATTCGAGGAAGTGAAATATTTATTTACGTTTATATTTCCATTTTGTTCACTCTGCCACTCACTGCCACACTGACTCACTATATTAATAAAATCACAAAGCTAACAACGTATACAAAAATGTATGATATTATCTTTTTATAATTTTTGGCTATCACAAACTTTGGTCCTTGTAATAAATATATAAATACCTTTGATTTTCTGTTAACTCTTTCTTCTTCTTTATACCTTCCAATGCTTTCTGTTTTAATTCTTCCTTTTCCTTTTCTTTACGTTTCACATTTTCCGCTTGTTGAGCTTTACGCTTCTCCTTTAGTCGCCTAAAAAATAAAATTACTTTTAATTTTACAAAATCATCATCGAAAGAAAAACTCAAAACAGATTGGTAAATTTGTATACAATTTTTTTGCTCGCTCTGGTAGGCAGAGCTCGGCGTTATGTTCCGCTAACCGATTCTCGGGATAAAGCGTGAAGTATGCAATAACAAAGTTGAATATAAGTTACCTCTTCTCCTCGCGTTTCTTTTTAATGAACGCCTTTTCATCATCCGTTTTGTCTATAAGCTCGTGGAATAGAACCTCTCCGTCCATCAAACCGTCTTCTACCTAAAAATAAATTATTATAATAATACATTGCAGTTTTAAAATAAGTATTTCTTTAAACCGAGAGATAAAAAAGGAGGACAAAATTAATAGATTCGACTTGTTGAGTTTAGTTTCAAAAATGTTAAATAATTAATTGGTTTTTTTTTTCGCGTTTTGGTTGAATCTCCAATTTCCGTCTAATACTAATAGCGTACGGGACACCGTGATATTATAATACATTTTAGAAAATATATATATTTTCTGTAACTGAATTAAGAAAATATATTATAATAAAACAAACATTTCACAACTAAACCTGAATTCAAAAACACAAAATTACTATATATTCCTATTATATTAATTTTTGTTACTCTAACTAATATATGAACAAAAGCAAGAAATAAATTAATTAAGTCAGCTTCATGCTGTATCCCACACACAGTAGGGTATCTTGAATTAAGATATTCTATTACCCACTTTCCGCTGAAATCTGTAAGAATTGTGTGTTGAGTGGCGGAACTCAACGCCGCGCTTTGCCTCGACACCAGAGCGAAGAAACGAAAATATAAATGTAATTAAATATTTCATTTCCACGAGTGGGGACCGAACCCACCACCAGTTGCATTTACAGTCACGCTTTGTGCCCCTGCGCCACGACTGGTTTAAAAAAATACCTTTATAAGCTGCAATGACATTCTAGGCCCCAATTCCACAAGACGCAGTGCGGACCGCGACTGCGCCGCCGCACCTCGAGAAGACAGATTTTGTGGTAATACCACTTGATTACCATCGTCTTCAAATTCACTTTCTGATAGTAGTGCGGCTCTGGAAAAGGAGAATAAGTTTGTTTTAATACTTTAGAAAACGTTTGACAAGGCCGGCATGGCGCAGTGGCCCGATTCCGATTTCCTCATGGCGGAATTAATTATTAATTTCTTGTCTTAATTTATTAATATCATTTTCACCTTTCTGCACTCCTTTATAAAATAAATTCTGTTTGATTTTCTTTGAATGCCTGTAGGAAATTGCTTTTAGGGAAAAGGCCGATATTGGAAATTTATTTATCTGTAAATTAATATGATGAACTATAATTACTTATTTTAATTTTTGCAATAACCTTAGTGTCTTTCCACACGAAGGATAAAAATATTTTAGCCATTCTTTAACTCGACACCAGAGCGAAGAAATGAAAATATAATTGTAAATAAATATTTCATTACTTCGAGTGGGGATCGAACCCACAAAATCGCGCTACAGTCACACCCCTGTGCCGCTTCTCCACAAAGGTCTCTAAAAATATAGATAGTTTTATTGATTACTTTTGAGTTATTATTAATTCACAAGAAAGCAACTGTTGCAGTACAGTGGGATAGCATTTACTTGTATATGTATGTGTTGAATGTTTGATGAATCCACACTCAAGAGAATGATTGTTTGTTGTACCGTTGTGGAAAAGTTAAAATAATTCATATCTCTGAGTAGGGATTGAACCCAAAACTATTGTTTTAAAGTCTGATCCTGATGGCTATATCAAAATCAAGTAATTTTATTCAAAATAGGAAGTTGAATGCTTCATGTTTTGAACGTCAAACAATTTACTACTGGTTCACTAAGATTAATGCCTTATACCTGAAAAGAACCGGCGCAAGAAACAAGGCAGGACTTTTCCTTAAATTAATTATTATAAAAAAACATTATTATTACATATTTCCATATTTAAACATTTGTGACAAAGATACTTTGAAACATTATTCTGCAATATGTATTTATTTTAATTAAAAGAAACTCACTTGTCAAAGAATTCAGACATATCTTTACATTTGTTTAGATTTGGTATTTTGCCTTGTACCATCTGAAAAAAAAAATTTAATAAATTCACAAATTTAAAAAAAAATATTATTTATTGTCACTTTTCACATATCCATAATATTTTAAAAAATAGTTTTTTTTAGTTAAAATTACTAATCCAAGGAAATTGTGAAAATCTTATAGTGTTGGATAGTGCATTTATCGAGGAAGGTTATAACTCATATTCAATTATGCTAATTGTTTTGGTGTAATTTAAAAAAAAGGAATTACCTTCTTTGTACCCTTGTTCAGTCCAACTGGTGTAGCTCTTATAACATAATGTCGTAGGTCTACTAATTTAGTGGATGGATTATAATTCATAAGCACGCAACGGCGAATATTTTTCAATTTTACCTTTTAAAATAAAAATAAACATGTTCAGAATTCGGCAGAAAGTGGAGAATGGAGTGTCTACACACTGGAATCCTTCTGCCTACCCTGCTGTGTGCAGGAACTAGCATGAAATTGAATAATAATAAAAATGGTATTAAAGAAATATGCATTTTTCATGTGAGAGGGACCTAGTGTTAATGAAATATTTTAAAGTCTAAATTTCAAATTTCATAAAAATTGGTGGTGATTTAAAGATTTTCCATACACAAGTTTAACCCCTATTTCATCCCTTTGGGGTAAAATATTTCAAAATCCCTTATTAGTGGATATTTATATTATGAAAATAAACATCTGTCCAAATTTCACATTTCTACCATCAGTGGTTACTGCTGTGCAGGCACACACCTCATGTGTATGCCTCTGTCAGTGGGAACATCTCTTTTTATATATATATATATAGATACAATAGTAAATAGTTATAAATACTCACTGTAGTAATATTAATAGTGGGAAACATATTCTGAAACATAGTGGCCATAAGTTTCATGTGCATGCCTTCTCCGGAGAAACTGTTGAGAACTATCAGTGGAGCATGCTTGAAAGCCCGTGATATTACATATTGCTTTCGTAGAGCAGATATAACATCTCTAGCTAAACTATACTAGAAATAAGAAAATAATTAGTTTATTAATTTCACTTAATGATCTTTTATAGTTGCTTTATATTGCAATGCAGTTACTAAAGTACATTGTAAACATATATTTATTCTAAAAAAAACATGTACAGTAATATATTATTGCTACTTTAATTGCTTTTAATTTTTAAAACAAATTTTATAATAAACAAAAACAATAATGAGCATTCAAATTATGAAGATAATATTAATCTCAAATAAATTTATTGGAAAGATTAATATAATGTAGTATGAAATTTGGAAACTATCCAAGATGGTTCCTTCAGAAGTCCTTATATGGTGTTTAAAAAGTGCAGGTTCAAATCCAATTACATTCAAAATTGAATTGAAGTAACTCAAAAAACGTTAAAAAGATTTATTAAACGTACATTATGAATGCGAAAAGTCAGTGTTGGCCCTCTAGGCAATCTGGCCAGCCTCATATATGATCCTAATTCTGTTTCAGTAAAGACCATCATATGAGAGACATGTAAGTATCCTGATATAGACAAAAAATCCTTTATGGTGTTCTTTTTTCTTTCCTAAAACAAAATAATAAAATTTATATATATTCTAACATTTGTTATAATTATAACCTTTATTTAGTTTTCTTTAATATGCAAATATGACTGAGATTCAATACGTAATAAATGAGGCTCAATATCCATACTTTCAGTTGTGAAGCTGTGAATGGTTCCATAATTTTTCTGAAATCCTTCGTTAAATCCATGAGATCCCTTGAACATTTTCCACGATGTATAACAAATGAGTGTGGGGCTTTAACCAAATTTTCTGGCTCTAAAGCTTCCTTTGATGCTGTATTCTTCTTAGCACACTTCCCTTTACGTTTACCCATCGTTATTTAATAAATATAAACTTTTAAATTGAAAATCTTTTTTTGATAATTAGTAAACAAATACTTTGAGGTTATGTACATGCTCCAGGAAACGTCAAAGTCACTGTCATGTGGCAAATCGTAATGTTTTTCTACAGATAACGTAAGTGCAAACAAACACAGAAATTTTCAGAGCATAATAAATATATAGATATTTATTATATTTGGTGCACGTTTTTTCCTACATAAAGAGGATATAGAGGTTAAAACACTCACAAATTCAACGGCGTTCTTAAATTTTTTATCACTATAAAATAATTTGAATAATAAGGAAATATAATAATTTAAATATTGTTATTCCCCGGTGTATACTGTCAGACAATGTATCAACGGGCGACATCTCATTTGAAAATATTAATTACAGTAAATAAAAATAAAATAAATCAGCTTCACGCTATACCCCGCAAACAGGGTAGGCAGAGGGAACCTAGTGTTAAGACACTCCGTTACTCACTTTCTCCCGAATTTTGGAGGCATTGCGTGTTGAGTGGCAGAACTCAATGCCGCCCTTTGCTTCGACACAAGAGTGAAGAAATCGAAATATAAACGTAAATATTTATTTCAATTCCTCAAGTGGGGATCGAACCCACAACCGTCGCGTTACAGTCACACCCTTGTGCCACTGCGTCACGAGGCCCTCTAATTAATTACAATTAATTAATTAATCGCTATACGTTAAATAATATCTCAACATGACTATTACTATCCTTAGTCTAGAACAGTTTAAAAGGTTGCACTTAATTATATTTCATAAAATTAATCATATTAAGAATTTGTTAATCAATTAATATGCAATTTCTAATAATTGCTAATTAAATAGATGTTCCATCAGCCTACCCTGAACAAAACAAACATTGGTAATAGGGTAGTTGACTGCTACTAAAAATATAATATTTATATACATTTATAAGGCAAACCACCATGATATGTTTATCGTTAGAACGATAGCCTTGGTAAATAAACGACCTTTTGGATCGATTACTCAGACTTGACTTCACAAAGAACGCCATGACATCTCCAGCTCGTTATGGTGCAACCTTTTGACTTCTAAAATATATATTTTTTAATGATATAATATTTATTTTCTGCAGAAGTGTTCTGATATAAATTGTAATAATATTTCTTAACATTATTTAAGTTTCTAAAAATCTGTCATCATGCCTATTGAGTTTAGGCGTTTGTAAAATATACAAATTAAACATAAATCTTAAAATTATAAATTCATATCTTTTTTTTTATTTTCATATTCACACACAATTCTGGAAAGGGTATAAAATAAAAACACGGCAAAAAAAATGAAAACAGCTTTATTTTTGCTGGTTCTTTTAGGTTTCCCATAGTTGCAAATGAAACACTACAATAGAATTTGGAGTTCCGCTAGTAATACAGTAAGGTGCGTTATAACCGCCATTATATAATTTGTTCTGTGTTACTTTAAATGAGAATATGACATAATAATAACTGAAAACATTTATTGCTGTGTACTTAAATCACAGTAAGTTTGTCGATGTCCAGACAATAAATGCAGTGTGAAATTAATTTTATTTAGAACAATTTTTTTAAAATTTTAATATAAAACTAATTATGGAAATATAAGTACGAAACATTTTCCGAATCTATAACCAACTTTACGGTCATATTTTTTTTGTTACATTCCAAACTTATATTTAGAAAAACCATTTTGTCACCAGTACAGTTTACTTTTTGATATAAACTTACATATTTTCGAATTTAAATCAAACCTATTGATTAAATAAAAAAAAAAGTATTTGGTAACAAATAGATTTTGAATAGTTAAGCTAGCTACACACCAAAAATTGACGATACATATCAATTATAGTCTTTATCGTACGATATACTAATATATACGAAACAAGATGACATTTTTACAAGAGATGACCTTTATGTAATTTTATGAGAACATTCAACTAAAAGTGTTAAAACTTACAATTTTCATTATCTATTTTATTATTATTCAAACGCCATCTTTTGGTGGGTTGAGCATTCAGAAATATCTATAGAAGAGAGAAACTGATTTGCGGACTCTTAAATTAAAAGCATATTACAAACAAAATATAAAAGGAACCATAGACAAACAATTTCATTCAAACAAATCACAACAATAGAGAATGTTTACTTAGAAGTGGGAACATTCTGGATTCTAGAATATAAAAAAGCCCCTAATTTACCCTATTAAATTAGCTATTACCTATAGTTCATACTAAACTATTATCAGATAAATACCGTATTTAAGTGACATACATGCACGATGGTCACTTTGAACATTAATTAAATATTATTTATGAAAAATATTTTAAAAAAACCCGTCAAATCTGTAGACTGTAAATATTGATCGGAGCTAAAAGTTTTTTTTAAACACCAAACCTTCTACCATTTGAGCTAAATGAAGATATATTTATCAAACAAAACTATTTGATCGTTATTATAGCGAATAATTATGTTATATACATTTTTTAAGCCCCAACCCCAAAGAAAGAATATATACAACAAAATTATAAACCACAAATCCATGTACAATAGTTTTATTTAGTATATCTAATAATCGCAAAAACTGGAGAAATTTCCAGAAAGAAACATTTAAATATGAATATTAATGGTGTGCGGAATCATTCGATTGTTAAAAAGTCGGAAGGAGGGAGACTTGTTTCAATTTTATAATATTTATATTACAAACTATATGCTGCGTAACTGCAATACGTAATAAGAAATGGTAAATTGTGAAATTTTGAGTGCCAATGTAATTTTAAGGAGTCCACATTTTGATAAAGAAAACAATATTGTTGAGGACACTGCGCGTGACGTTCTGCGTGGGCAATGGTCGGCGACGGCCACAGCGACCGAGAAAACTTGTTAAGATTTGTATTCCAAACTTTAAACGATTACTGTTATCAACATTATCCATTACTACATTTGATAAATAATTGAATCGGCTCACCATTAATGAATGCTAATTTACAATAAGACACAACGCCGTTGTACAAAGAGAAAAGCGTGCCCTCTATTTTTTATTATGAGTTGAATTTATATATGTAGGCTACTATTTTCTCATGTTTTTTTTTCGTTTTCATTTAATCTATTTGAACGAATTTCTTTATATATCTTAAATGTGAAGGGTTTTTTATAAAAAATGTACTCAATGCGGTTTTGGACGCTTAATACATTATTTATATCATACCGTCATAGATAACTAATGTTTCAATCCTTCAGATAGATTATATAAAAAAGAAATATATTTAATTACAAAATACATCATAGTGTAGAATGCGTTGAAAATGGTCGTTAAGCGTAAAAGCTGTGACTTCAATATTATTAAAATTGGTTAATTATAATTAATTAGTTAATTCAGGAAGGCATGAAACAAATTGAAAGCAAAAAAGTTATTAAAAAATACAAAAATATACAGATCGAGACGGTCAGAATCTTTGTTCTGTTGATGTTTATTTTAACAAATCAGTGAAATTCTACGTAACGTGAGGACTAGTGTTGCTAGACGAGAAAAAAAATTGTACAAAAAAACTATATTTCTTATTGAAATATAAAATACAAAATATTGAATTTATAATGCACTATTTTATTTCCACTGACCTGATATATAACTGGGAACACTGTTTTATTACAAAGCGAATAGCAATATTAATTCTACAATACGAATTCGCAACATGTGGTTGCAATAAATACAATTATCACGATATACACCTTGCTATGTTAAGAGACCGGCAGTTTCTGATAAAAAAAGCAATAACTCTAACCATAGACCAGACCATTATTTTCTCCAGTTATCTTTGCACCAGTAAAAAACATTATTGCACCTTCTAAGGAACCACGTTTAATCAGTGCACGACTTTATGACCACACTCATAGACGTCAATTAGCGCTTAATTGTCATTAAATTTAGTTTAATGCCAGTCAAGTTTTAATTGATTTCTTAGCAGAGAAAGCGGGGGCAGTTAGTTTAAATATTATGGTAGTATTTCTACCAACGAAGCAACTACGGCTTCTTAACATAACACGGCCTGACATTGCCTGTTTCGTAGACAAAACTATAAACTATGCGTGAAACGTCACAAAAATACTACAAATAATAATAACACGGAGTTTGGAGGGTACAAGCCGAACGAATTGCGAAGAACGCAATCGTCCCAAATACCATTAGTAGAATTAACCCTCCCCAATTAATTCGGATAATCCGGTTTTAATTTTGTTTTTCAACACAAATAGATAAATCGTTAACAAAATATACGTAAAATTAGTAAATGCCCGAAACAATGGCGGGCGGCAAAGTAGTTCAAAACAAAGAACAAAAAAATCAAATCGAGATATTACTGGTGGTCGTTTCTCGAGTCGTGGCCGAGTCGGTTAGTGCTGATCCATCTGGAACAGAAAAAATCACAAGAAAATTTTTAGCATATATAGATTGACACGTGACGAGATAATCCGTTCCCTATTTTCCACCGCGTTTACATAGTAGTTTGCTCTAAGAACATAATTTCACACACACACACACACAAATATCTATATAAGTTTGAGGATTCCTACATACAAAAAAACGCTTTCGAGATTATTCTTTGTCCGCACAACGAGAGAATGGATTTCATTATCGATGCCTGTATATCCTGCATCACTGTAGACTGCATCAACGTTTATCAGGCTGGATGCGGTCAAACGCAAGCCCATTTCAGTTTTAAAAAAAACTAGTTGGTTATAGTTTTGATTATTAGACGGGTATCTGCTACATACTATGCAATATGAAGTCCATGCGAAAAGTGGAGAGCACGGAAGAGGCATGGAAAATATGAAGCTATTAAAAAAACGGGTTTCGTACAAAAATTCGAGGTCTTGAGTTTTTTCTGAAATTCAGACTTAGTTTAGCCAGAGCCCTTTCATCTGATACCTCACTTGAACGGCGGCTTTGGTGCTAAATTTTGTTTATTTTTAAAATTTGTAATGTTACTTTAAATATTTACCTGCTCCTGTCCATTGGTTTCCTGAGACTTCATCACATCTGGTAGATCTGGTGGTGTGGAGTACGGAGTCAATTCCAGTGTTTCAAATTCGCCATTCTCTTTTCTGTAATTAGAAAATAAAAAATATATATTAAAACCTTTAAGGATTTTTTTTAGTTTAGTGAATAATAACTATGGTAGTGAGCCCACACAGTAATAAGGACAAGAATATTAATTCTATTTAATATTAAAATACAAAAGCCTGGCCGCATCAAATAGTTGTGGTTTCAAAATTTTACATTTTGTCATCACCTTTTTTTATAGTTTTTTACAAGACATATTATTAAAATTTCGTAACGTTCGAATTCTAAAATAGTGAAAATAAATAAACAATAAATCCGACTGCATAAACTAATTACAAAACAAGCACTTGAATTTTATCGAGAGTAATACTGAACAGCTACACTATTGAAATAATTTTCTCAGCTTCACGCTGTATCGCACACACAGCAGGGTAGGCAGAGGGAACCTCGGTGTTAAGACACTCCGTTCCCCACTTTCTGCCGAATTCTAGAGGCATTGCGTGTTGAGTGGCAGAACTCAGCGCCGCGCTTTACCTCGACACCAGAGTGAAGAATGAAAAGAGTGAAGAGTGAAAAATGGAAATATAAACGTAAAGAAATATGTCACTTCCTCGAGTGGGAATCGAACCCACAACCGTCGTGTTTGCGGGCGGCAACCTTGTGCCATGACGGCCTCTTGAAATAATTTTAGAGTACAGAAAACTGGACGATCTATGGAATCAATAGTAAGACAAAAGAAAAATTAATAAACTTAAATAACAATAAAGACTCAAATGCGACTGCTCGTTTAAGCTAATTCTTATAATATAGACACAGATATATATATATAAAGTAAGAATATGTGAATAAAGTTTCATGATAACTGGTTGAGTAGTTTTGGCGTGAAAGCGTAACAAACAAGAATAATTTTCGTATAATTAAGTAGTATAGGAAGTGGTATAAAATTGTAGGTTGTTTGATAAAGTACTTCACTCTTTTCGCTTATTGGGTAGCAACAAAAATATGAACTTGTGTTCTCATACAAGCTGTTTCTTTTCTTTATTATTATCATGTCTTCGTGGGTTTCGATTAGAAATTCATAATCATCGTGTACAGTTAAGCACAAGACAGACGACAATTAAGTATCTTATGTTAAATTTATTTTAAAAAACAATTTTAAAATTCGTTGCAGTTAGGCGGAAAGCGTACAAGTGAGTGTCTTGACAGTAAGCTCTCTTCAGATACCTACACGCTCTATTTCACACAAAGCAGGGCAGTCAGAGGTAACCCAGTGTTACGACACTTCCTTGTTCATTTTCTGTCAGATTCAGGCATGGCGTATTTAGTGGCGGAACGCGCTTTGCCTCGACACGAGTGTGAAGAAATGAGAATATTAAATATTTCCTTTCCTCCTCACCTACCCTACCTATCAATATTTAAAATTAATTAATCAAATTATAAGTAACATGAACACTACATATCTATTACGTTCAGTGTATCGCAAGTATCATCCTTATCATATCATTAACAGATTTATCAGTTCGACTTATAACCGGAATTACACATTGTCTTTTATTGTTACCATGTTAGTTTAGCAATTTCTATTTTTTTCTGGATAATTTTTGCAGCGTTAAAATAGATATATTCAATTATTAGAGGCTGTTGTGGCGCAGTGGAGCAGTGGCCGAGTATAAATGTAACGGGCATCAGGTTCGATCTTATGCCGAGTCTTATGATAGTCGACTCAGAGGGCCCGAGTCCATCGTCCTAGGCGCTATCGAGAACCTTTTGACCATTCTGAAGAACCTTAACCACAAAAAGGCCCCGGGGCCCGACAAAATCCAAACAAAGCCCTAAAGAATCTTTAGGCTGAACTCATTTCCTTGTTGGCTAATACTGTCCTCCTTCCCTCCTTCCCTAACAAGTGGAAAGAGGTGACAGTATAAGGCATTCGTAAGCTTAAAAAATCCGCAAATCTACCGTCCAGCTACAGACCCATCAGTCTTATTAGCAGCTTAGGGAAAATATACGAGAGAATCATTCATCAGTGTATTATCATCAGTATCATTAGTATATTTAAAGAAATAGTTGAGATGAAACAACTGCTCATCAACGATCAAATCAGCTTTAGATCCCACCACTCGTCCATACACCAAGTTTCGACAAGTTCAAAGTTCCCAATCACAGTCGCAAAGCCCAATATATAGTCACTCACTCACTCACTCCACCGTAAGAGACAGTGAGGCCAGTCCTATCTCACATCCCAACAGTCGATCTAGGTTAGTCAACAGTTGAATAGATTCCTTTGCATTTTTATTAAATCTTATTTTGCAACTTTAGTTTAGTAAGTCACACTAGATCAAGTGACAAGAATAGAATATAAATATTGAAAAAACTATTATATTTCTTTCAACTCAAATCTTTTTTCATAAAACAACCTAAGCCAAAGGGAACAAGCATTTCAATACTATTACACTAACTACTAATTTTCAAGTAATTATTAATAATAATAGTAAAATAATAATGTATTACCTTAAAGCAAGTCCAATTGGTGCAGGGCATTGAGCTTTAGCTGTAGCAGATGTGAGGCCATATTCAGCAAGGTTCTTTTCATCCTCCATAAGCTGGCTGTCTTTGTTAAATAGCATCTGGCATGGTGGTGCCACCTTTAGGATACCTAGAGGTGATTTTAATTATTAATATGTAAATAAATACAATTTGTCTAATAATTTTATATGATTCATCTATATATTATAGACTATATATCAGCAAGTCAATATCGCTTTTATTAAATTTTGTAACAAATTGTTGAAACTCATTAAAACTAATAAATGTTGCTCTTCTTATAATCATTATTCTTACTAAATAAAAAAATCTATTATATTAATAATAGAACATTTAAATATTAATTTAACTTTAAGAAAAAGCTCTTAAGACATACAAACAAATATTAATGCACATTTGGTTATTGTGCATTGTAATCAACATTTGGTTATTGACCTCATTAATTGAACAGACAAATTTATGACTTCAGATTTTGTTCAAATTACATGAGCTGAATTTAATTATAAAATGTTATTTATATTTTTTTTCTTCTGTCCGGACAGAGGCATGAAAACACAAGCCTACGTGCAATGATCCGTCAGACAAAGTCTAGGGACTAAAAATAGACTTGGAAATCATGTAAATCGCACTCACCTTCTATCATTTTCTTCAATTCTAAAACAGTTGTGGTATCCTTTGCATCTGTAAAGATGGTCAATTTTTTTCGCCTAATCATTAGAAAGACATCCTAAAAACAAAAATTAAATTTTAGGTTACTGTATTTGGTACTATTTTAAATCGATTTTATTGAATGTTATATATACATTTCACAACGTATAAATAGCAGCGAAATACATACCATTTTGGTATTATTATTTTAAACTATAAACTATTTATCTTATACAAAAAACGCTTCAAGGCGTAGGAAGCGCAATTAAATATTGAATGACAACTACCATCGCACAGACTGCAAATCTTTTTACTTTAGCGATGACTAATCGTATTGGTGACGCGTTCGATTCGAATGACAAAATTACAATAAATTTTTTTCCATATAATTTCTTCACAATTAAATCATGAACTATTTTGATTTACTTTAATATTAATATTGAAAGAAACTTTATACGGTTATTATTATTAGATTAATCAATTATAACTGGTAGCATATTTTACACAAACCTTTTATATTTTATAAAATGAATATTTACAGTTTATACTTATGCAACTGACCGCAACTATAATTTTAAAAGATATACCCATTGATAATGGATATAACATTTTATTAATAATATCAGTAGACTAGCCGAAATTAAAGACAGGGATGGCAGAGGGAACCTATTGTTAAGACACTCCGTTTCCTAATTTTTGCCGAATTCTGGAGGCATTGCGTGTTGAGTAAAGTAGTATTAACTCTATACTACAGTTATTTCTTTATTTATTTTAGTTAAATGGTGGTCAAATATCTTATTATATTAACGGATTCGAGGTGTTTTTTTTACCGCTATACAATTATATTGATGTAGCATGTCCTAAAAAGAGATTTTTGTGTAAATTTAATTATCTTTTTTTTTGGTTGTGACAATACTGTAAACTATGAAGTATGAACGCATTATTTATTAAATGTCAAATGCATTTCGGCGTCTAAGTGTATTCGAATATCTAAGTTAAATCTTCTTTTTATGAGTATATTTTTAAATAATCTAACTTATTCTTTAACCTATTATAGGTTCTTATTCCTTGTGTTTTACTCCTTCAGATTTTTTTATTATATTTCTTTCAAAGCAAATGTAGTTAGTTATTTTGCCTTCATTAGAGTTATTTTTCTTTCATTAAAATACCAGCAATCAAAAAAAATATTTAGTTAATAAAAAGTATTTGTGCACGACGTGATTTATGATAATTTTCATACTAAAATTTGAAATATTATTACTCGAAACCAAGTCCAAAGATGTTAAATTCTTAAATTAATATTTAAAAAATTGAAAATATCGAGATGACTTCTCAGGTTTGTGTTATATGCTACAACAAAAATACTGTAAACCAAACTGATAATCGCCTTGTAACCGAAAGTTGTGGGCATGTAAAATGTATGAACTGTCTACTTCATGAAAAGTCAGGATGTTTAGCTTGCTTAAGAAATGGTAGTGAACCTGAAGCGAATCATGAACAGTCAGAAAATGAACCAAATCAAACTTTTCCATTAATAAGGCCAGTAAATGATGCTTCTAGAGAAAATAGCACTCAATTAGAAAATTTAGCTCTTAAGAAAAAATATGATTATTCCCACATAAAAACTGAAATTGGTATGTTTTTACTAGTTATATATATATATCTTTGAATACAGAAGGTCTTAGTTCATATGCCTTATTAACATTTAATATATTGACATTATTTCTGTGGATAATATTAGCATTGTAATAATTAACAAGGTTTTGATTTTAGAGAGTGGCAAAAAGAGTTACTATTGCACAATATGTAAGAAAAAGTTTTATTCTCGGAGTCAAGTTGGCTATCATGCTTATTGTACTGGTGAGAAAAAACCATATAATTGCCAGCTTTGTAAACAAGTAAGTTTTAGATTTGATCAATGTCCTCAATTAATTTGAAATTGTATAATAATACTATTAGACTGAGACCCCAGGGCACTGAGACCTACATCATTTTAGTAAAGCTGATATTTTGAGGATTAATAGTCTAAAATGATGTTAAGACTGTGTGCATACTCTCTAAATTGGAAGTGGGAACCTTTCAGATAGCGCCAACTTAAGGTACATGTCCAGCTATGTTAAAGTAGAAACAGTCATTTTTAGATGAGTTTTTAATTTAAGAGTACACCAATAAATATATATTCATTATTACCAGACCCTAGACTTGGGCCTTTATGCTTGCCAGACATCTTAAAGGTTGTTTATAATTGGGACAAATGATGTCAAACTATCAAGCTTTAAATTTAAATATATTATTTATGGATTATTTCAAAATCCCTCATAAGCGTTCAAACCAATCTGATCGGTCAATCATCTTCCCAGACAGAGATATACCATTATCTGGTGCTACATCTGAAAAGACCCTGCTTTCAAGTTAATGAGTTAGGCATACTGTCTTAACTACATATTTGTCTAATTGTCCTCACAATTTCAGCTAAAAGGATGTAGGTCTGGCGGCTCTGGGATCTTGGGTTAATAAGACTTGAAAAAATATTAGACTACTATTTGATATTGGGTCAAATACCAAATATCTAATCATAATTTGGTAGAATACTATATATATTATATTTATGAATAAAAATTTTTTTTAGTCTTTCATTACACTTTCTCACTACAAGTATCACATGAGAAATCATAGTCGGGATAAGACATATGTTTGTGATGTATGCAATGTTGCTTTTTATCATGAATCCAAATTGAAAAGGCATAAACTTAAACATACTAGTAAGTAAAAGTTGGATAATTATTTAAAACAATATATTCTTTTATAATAATGATTTAAAATGTTATTCATAATTGTCATGTTTATAATTTTGTTATGAAATGTATTGAAACTCCAAATTTTTGATTTTGAGGCCATTAATTAATGATTTTTTTTATATTGGTAGACAGATTGCAGTGTTAAGTTAAATTTAACATAACTACTTATTAAGTTATGTGTAAATTTTTTCAAATGTTTTTTTACTAGTTTGTTGAATGAATATGTTATTTCGTTTTTAGACATTTTTTCTCAAAAGTTGATAATTAAATTTCTGTTTCATTTGTTTCTAAATTTTATTTGCTTATATTTTGTTTTTTTTTTTGCAGAAGAAAAGAATTATTCATGCAATGACTGCACTAAAGCATTTAATAACATGACAGCTCTTCGTAAACATATATTATTGCATACAGAAGAAAAGCCATATACTTGTCCAGTTTGCAACAGAAGGTTTCGAGATATTTCCAACTTTAAGAAACATGTGGATAAACATAGTAAGTGTCAAATTTTATGTATAGGCCTGAAATGCAAACTTTATTTATGAACTTTTAGATTTTATTTTTTAATTCTATGTATCCTTCCCAGTATTTTCATTCTCTTTATTCACTCAATTCACAATGTCTTTAGGGGTACAATTTTCACCATTAACTTAGTTGCTATACAGCAGTCAGAAGTCCCCAAATACTTAGTTTATTAGTATATGACAGATATTCTCCACATGTAGCCTAATAACCAATGAAATTAATAAATTAGTATAAAACTACCATGGCGCGTTCTTTATGACATGCCTGAAAGGGAATCTGCCATACCTTATCTGCAGGCCCTATTGACTAATGAAAATGGTTGCAGCATGCGGTACGATATGGGTGAATGGAAATCTCCCACACCAAATATCTGCTGTAATGACCAATGAGGCCTAACACAAGTGAAAAAGTGTGACAAAATGTTTTAACTCTATGTTCCTTAAATTCTAAACTCCCTACATTTCATAGATACTTAAAAACACTTGAAATAAAATATAATAAAAACAATAAAAGATACTAGGCAAAAATTTAGAATTACTCAGGAATATCTACAGATATTTATTTATGTCCAGTTCTTAGAATAGTAGAAAAAAATATATCTAACAATTAACAAAAACCACCATAAACCATGTCTCTAAAAACCAAAAACATTAGATTCAATGTGCCTTGCTCTATGCAGGAGATGCGTGAAGCTAATCGATTTTGATTATTGATTTGTTCAATAGAGAAACATTGCAATAAATGTGGTGATATAAAATTGTCTGAAACAGAAGGCACAAAACATCACTGTTCTGGCCACAAGGGTCCCAAGGTGCACAGCTGTCCACGGTGCAGTATGATGTTCCACTCCAAGAAGGATATGAGGAGACACGCTGCTATACATTCAGGTAACTTAACTTAGGGTCACACTATATCTCTAGCGGGGTAGTCAGAGAGAACGGAACGCTGAACGCTACGGTCTCTGCATACCTCTTTCGCCTCGTCCACTCTCATTAACCTCTTCATATGTATGAAGCATGTGCATGGGCATGTGTCTTTTGGGATATCCGCATGCTTTTTACGGGATCTTCTTCCAGTGTCTTTGATACTGTTTTCGAAGGTCAACCGAGATGAATCTTTTTTGCCATCACTCATTCGTTTAACATGCCCAAATCTGCAGGGCACATTCTTCTTTACTACATTCTTTTCTATATTCAAGTATTTTTTTGTTATGCATTTATGGTAGTGGAGAGTAGTAAAGAAACTAGTGTTAACACACTCCATTACCCACTTTGAATGTGTGTATGATTGTACAGTGGTGAAGCTCATATCGGATTAGGAGAATGAAAATAATCTTAATGTAATTATTCCTTCAAGGCTGTCTGTTGACGCTATCATGGCGCAGGGACACTAGGGTGCGACTAACACGACGGTTGTGGATTAAAAATATGTGATGAAAAATAATTTATTCCCTCAAATGGAGATTGCCCCACTCGGGGAAATGAATTATTTCTTATAAATATTTTCATTTCTTCACTCTGTCACCAAAGCATAAGCTCGGCGTTGCGTTCCCGCAACACGCTATGCTGAAAAAATTAAGCAGGACATGGGGAACGGAGTGTCTTGATAATCTTTTTTCTGTATATTCTGCTGTTTGCAGGTCACAGTATGAAACTGATTTTGTTTTTAATTTCCTTAAGTGGAAATTGAATTTATGGTTTTTATGGTTTTTATTTTCTTTTTTCATCTTACAACAATTAAAATTGTAAAATTATGTATATATAATTTATCATTATTTTAGATTCAAAACCGTATCGTTGTAAAATATGTCCAGAAGAGCGGCGTTTTAGAAGGAAAGACAATCTTGAAAGACACGTGCGGAACTCTCATCCGAATTCCACAATTTCTGATGCATTAGACTGCGATAACAACGCGTTAGATAGCATAACCCACCACACAGTGTCAGAGAGCGATGAAAACTTTGAACAAACTGAGAAAATCAGATTGGAAATATTGAATCCGCTACCACCGTTACCTCAAGAAGTCATACAAAAACATATAGATCCTGCGAAAAATACAAAAGAAGTTATTACAAGTGTTACTAGCAATGTAGTAGATAAAAAGTCTATTATAGAAGCGAATAACGCAAGAGAAAGCGTTATAGTGGAGAAGAAAGTTCTGGAAAATGATAAGAAAGTACCGAGTCCAGAGAATGAATATGTTCATAAAATTCGTAAAGCAATAATACCTTTACCACCAATAGATCAAGAGAAATTTAGGAGTGTCCAAAGAGGTATATTACCTAGGAGTGATTCATCACAACCTATAAAAAATGTCGAGATTTATAAGAAGATTTTGTATGAGAAAATCGAGAAGGATACGACTGAGGTTATACAGAATCCTAAAATGCATTGGCGAAGAAAAATGGAGCAGGATATCAATTAGTGGGTAAGGACTTTTTAATTTTTTAAAAAAATTATTTGAGGTCATTATGGAGAAGTGTGTATGTTGTGGGTTCAACCCCTCTCTGAGGGAAGTAATGAATGAATAATATATAATAATATAATATGATATAATATATAATATGAAAATTAATTCCTCCGAGTGGTAATCGAACCCACAATTGCGATCCCAGTACGCAACGACGACCCCACTTGTAATTATCATATTTTTATCTCTTACAGGTATGAAATGAAAAGGCTGATTTTTGAATGGATGGCAAAGCAATCCGCACTGGTAACGTTTTATAAAAATATTAATTTATATTTATAAGATTTATATATATATATCGTTCCAATTGAGAGCCAAAAATTGATGTTTGATTTGAATGGCATATCGCTCATTTGGTGCAACGATGACGTAATTACACTTTTTTTCTTCATTATGAAATATTTCAATGTGTGTGGAAAGACTTTTTACAAAATTTTATTTATCAAGAACGACGCACGCAGATATAAACCTTACCGTAAGTATTGGCGGCAGTCAAAGTCGTTTAACCTTTAGTAGTATTTTTGTAGTAGTTTGAGTAGATATATTTCCGTTATTGGTATCTATGCGTAACTGAGTCACAAGAAATACAGGATACGATACAGGCATCGTGAAGTGAAAAAATACTACGTCTTAACAGTTGAAGCGATTTTTATAAATATTTAAATGCAGACTTCAAAATTTTTCATTGAACACGTGTTGCGTAGTTATTTAGAACCTCGTAAACGAAAAATAATTTCATTAACGTGTTTAATAAATATTCGTATAGTTCAAGCGGGCGAAGTTGCCCAGGTTGGCTAGTATTAAATAAAATAAAAATTCCAAATAATTATGTAAATTATTTTTTTAATATGTTTTATTATTATCTGAGGATAATAAAATATGTAAAATATTAAATTAATTACCTGCATTATTTTAGCAAATGGCTTACACTTAGGCTTACATTGTAAGATAAAATGTATATTTTCTTAAAGTAACCTTTTTTTATAACTTTTTACATAAACACTACTTTTTGAGAAGCTAGTATTAGAAAACTATACTTTTCTTCAATTTTTTTTAAACATTGTGCATGACATTAAAATATTTCACTGAACGGGAATCAAGTCTCCTTGACTGTTCCACGATGTCTGCAGAGTCCAGCATAATGAACTTATATACAATATTATAACATTTTTTGGATATTTCATAATACACGATAATTTAAAACAGTGCAAATAATTTAATAATACATTTTTGCAAGGCAATAAGCAATAAATTGAAGGATGATTGAGAATTGTGCCTCTAAGTCAAAGGTTTGAAGTGAAAAGAGTGTTACTGATGGACCGTTGTCTTACTATATTACACTAAAGCAACTGCTTTAGTGCGTCTAAGACGTTTATTTTATTAGTTATATTATTGAAAATAAAAGGATATGTTATTAAAATACACTTTTCACTATATCTCGAAGCTCGAAGGACCAAAGTTTGATTAATTTTACGCATCTGATTGGTAATAAGAGATGATAATAACTGTATATTCACTTTTTTTAATAAAAAATAGAACTTAATATTTTTTTAACATTTTTTTATTATCAGTAAATGATAATATTTAGGTTTCCCTCAAGTCTTTTTGAGTTTCATCACAAATTCAGAATATTTTATGATAGACATATTTTAAAACTTTTGCTGTAAAAAGTGATATTTTAATAATATACCAGTACATTATATGTTTTTGTCTTAGTCGTATCATAACACTGTTTGGCTGGTTCAGATGTTTTTATGTTTTGATTTTGCTTTACAATAAATATTATTTGAAATATTATAGGTGTAAAATGTTCATAGACATAGAGCTATCTATGATTTGAGAAAAATCAATTTTCTAGCGCTATCCAACCTTAAAACTAATATTGGAATTTCATAGCTCTTTGTAAGGGACTATTTATGCTATGGCAGGATTTGAAGCAATATTTCTCGTAAACCTTCTCTTTACATTTTATGTAGAATATCAATATTATTTACATGTACCTTTTATAACATACTTGCAATATACAACTTTGTTTTTATTTTTCCATAATAGGTCTAAGTCTTTAAAATATTTCAATGTATACTATTAATTCTGTTACCATGTTAAGGAAAGTGCTTTATATATGGAAATGGTTGTAAGACTGTAATTTGGATAAGACTGGAAAGATTTTTATTGTCAAACGGTAAAAGAAAATTAAAATTTTAATTATGATTCTTGATGTAATCGAGCTTTCAGCTGCCAAAAATTGTGATAAAAGAATTACTTTTGATTTTTTTAAATTTAGTATATACAATAAAGCGACTGGTTGTGGGTTCAATCCCTACTCAAGGAAATGAAATATTTATTTAAATGTATATTTCATTTCTTTGCTCTGGTGTCGAGGCAAGCGCGGCGTTGAGTTTCGCCACTCAATACGCAATCCTTCCAAAACTCGGCGAAAGTGGGGAACGGAGTGTCCTAACACTAGGTTCCCTCTGCCTTCCCTGCTGTGTGCGGGATACTGCGTGAAGCTAATTTGATTAGTATATTCAATGTTGACTGATCTTGATCTCTATCACATATTGATCTCAACAATCTTTTATAAATAAGACTTAAAGTTTGATTGATTTTTTTCTCTCACATTTTGATTGTTGCCATCACATTTTCTTAACGTTTTGTTATATAATAAAATTTACATATATTAATTACTGTTTTACTGAAAGTATAGATAGAAATTTGTATCTTATCTTATCTTTTATATGTAAAAAGATGATTTTGTATGAGTATAATATCAAGCGATTTTTATTATACATTGGAATGTATCGATTCTAGAATTGAAGTAGTCGATATTGTAAAAATAATTATATTTATTGAGAAAATTCTCTATTAATTATTTTTAAACAACCATGTTACTATTTGTTTCATATTTTTTGTAAGATAAGATAAGATACAAATTTGTATATTATCTTATCTTTTATAAGTAAAAAGATGATTTTGTATGAGTATTATATTAATCGATTTTATTATATATTGGAATATATCGATTCTAGAATTGAAGTAATCGATATTGTAAAAATAATTATATTTATTGACAAAATTCTCTATCAATTATTTTTAAACAATCGTGTTACTATTTGTTTCATATTTTTATTGTTTATTAATATAAAATGAACTTATCTACTACTCATATTCTGTACTGCAATACTTTGATACAAATAAACCAATTTTTAGCAATAATGTATTTTTTATTTCTTTTTATTTACCCCTTATATATTCGAAGCACTTACATTAAAATAATACAACGTTACTTATTTTCAATATTATAAATAATAAAATGATTTAATCCTCCGAGTGGGAATCAAAACTACACTCGTTTACAATCAGAAGATGTCCCAGGGCACCGTTATGGCCTTAGTGCCCTCAAGTGATATACAGTGTTTCTGTCATCACTTTAAATGAAAGCACAGTTTTAACTAAAAAACTTGCTAGGCCTTAGCACGGTTAAAAAGAAAATTTTAAAAATAAATTTTTTGAAACAAAATAAATAATAAAATTATCTAAAAAATAAACTGTCTTGATTAATTAACGAGTCTTGATAAATTTTTTTTGTATGGGTTTGAAATATTTTACCCTATATGCTTCTCCCGTAAAAGGAGTGCATACGCTTCCGCCCTCTATGTAGAGCTTCACTTTATACACCGCATGTATTTTTTTTTATGTTAAAGGACAAGGCAAACGAGCGTTCGGGTCACCTGGTGCTAAGTTATCACCGTCGCCCACGACCCCATGCAACACCAGAGGAGCTACTGGTGCGTTGTCGGCCTTTAAGGTAAAGGAGATAAACGCGCTTTTTGAACGTCCCCAAGTCGTATCGACCTGGAAATACCGCCACGGGTAGGCCATTCCACAGTTCCGTGGCGCGTGGAAGGAAGTTCCTACGAAACCGTACAGTAGTGGAGTGCCACGTATCCAGGTCGAGTGGATGATATTTTAGCTTGTGACGTACTGTGCGGTTAGAAAATTCGGCGGCAGGTAATAGGTTAAACAGTTCTTCAGAACTCTCCCCATGGTAAATGTGATAGAGAACGCACAACGAGATAACGTCTTTTGACAAAGAAAAAGTGTCAGGTCTTTCACAGATCATTGGGTCCCCAATGATTCAAACGATACGTCACGTCCTCAATTTGTTTTTAAATTATTATACACATTAAATGTGCTATAGTAAATTTTCCAACAGATTGGTCTATAGGTAATCGTTTGACGTAACAACTTTGTATTATTATAATGTATAACCGATCTCAGCCAAAAAATTGGGAGTTCGCCAATATTCTAATCGCACCTTGTAAAATATACAGAGGCGAATTCCGAGTTGGAAATTAAAAATATTTTAAACAGAAACTATGACAAGTCAAGAGGCAGGATTCCACTCAACTTCGACTTCAACTAAGCTATAGTTTGACCAAATCTGGGATGACAACTGGAATTATTTTAAATACAATCAAGTGGACATCGAACCCACAACCATCACATTTATACTCAAAATCTGTTCCACTAAGCCAAGGCCTCCAATTAGTAATTTTGTATAAGGGCAGTTAGAGAATATTAGTTGTTTGATTTGAAAATACAATATACCTAACCGCGTGTTAGCAGGCTCGCCAGCAGATAATATACGTATATACTTGACCTGGCATCAAGTATTATTTAAATTTGGTAAAATCGATATATACTAGTAATTCAATATTTTTTAATACAGCCCCTCTACATATGCCAAACTTTACAATCACTGCAGAAGTTACGTAAAGGTAGACGTCTTAGTTCAGTGTCAATGATATATCTATTTGTATTTATACTATACAAAAACTAGTAGTACTAGAATCGCTTCCTTCTTGACCACTTGTTGTTTAAAAATTAAATTGTTATTTAATTTAAATTTAATTTTAATACGTGTATTCAATTATTTGTATATAAAATATACAATAAATAATATATAATATTTATATATCCGTGAAACGTAAAAATGAATGAAAATAATATTGTAGAAGAAGTTATTAGTTTATACAAACAGAAAGACTGGAGAACTATAATAGGAACCTACAATGACCACCCCGATAGAAATAAGTTGCTATGGGTGTTTCCAACTGAGGAAAATTTTGAGTTTATCACGAATTGTATGGAGGAATTACAGTGTGATAAGATCGTTAGTGTTGGCTGTGGCAGTGGGTTACTTGAATGGATGATAACGGAAGCTACTGGTGAGTTTTTAGCTAAAATATTTCTTTTTGGTATTAATTTTTTCTTTCTTGGTTTGTTTTAATATAATACTATATCCAAATATATGAATCAAATTTTGAATCATTCTAAATTTTCGCATGTATAAGAATCGTATTGAAAGTTAATAAATTACGTTAAACAAAAATTAAATTAATTGTGAATTATTGTTTTGTTATTAGCTAAGACTTAAGATTTAGTTAATATTACCTAATTTAACTAACTAATAAATTATTATTTTTCTTTTCTTTTACTTTTTTTTGATTAACAATTTAATGTATCCAGGTCACCCAGTGTGCGGCATAGAAGTTGACGGCGCCTGGTGGAATTGTAAATACGCTCCACCCACATTTATACCTCTCCTTTTTACACCGCAACAGTTAAACTACGACGTCCTTACAATACTACAAAACAGTCAAACTGCATTATTATTTTGTTATTTCAATAACGGTCCAGCATTTAAGAGTTATTTGAATAATTATTCTGGTGAAGTTATTTTTATTATCGGACCCGGGGAAGGGAAAATAGTTTATACAGATCCTAAGCCTTTTGGAGATATGCCGGAAGATTGGGAACTTCACGCATCACAAGAAGTTGGAAACAGTCAAGACTATATAGTAGTTTACAAAAGGATAAGGAGCAAATGAAATTATTGTTTTAATAGTTCTTTAAAATTAACGTAGTGAATGATGAGAATGAAACAGAAACGTTATAAAATAACAAATATATAATAAACACTAAGCAGTCTTTTAACAATAATTAGAGTATACTGAATTCATTATATACATAAACAAGTTTTTATTTACATTTCTTTATCCATACTACGAAATATATTTATGAGTTCAATAATAATTATAAAATCTATAATTTCAGTATTTAAAAATATAACTATTTCCGTCTCTGAAATCTTGAGCATTTCTTTCTACCACTTAACGGTGTTTTAAAATCATTCTTTATGTTTTCGGATAAGAAAAATTACTGTATAAGTATAATTGTTCCGTGAACGGTATTTAAATCTACGACTATCGTAGACACTATCTGCGCCACGAGAGTCTAAAAAAACACTAATTTTTCATTAATTCAATATTTTTAACATTTATTTTGTTAGTTGACGGTCGAACCGAAGTATTCATCACGGGATCTTTTTTGCCTTGGATAAAATTTTGACATTCACTATTGGCTTCAACGGGGACAACATCTAAATTATCCTTTTGATTTATTAAAGGTACTTCCGCCACCATTCTATTCATTTCGTTTACAGGTTCAGATCCAATATTATTACTTGCAATATCATTATCTAAAAAATGGAAATCATTGTGCATCAAATAAAGAGATTCTAACGAAAAATTCATATCAAAACGCGGCAACAGCTTATTGTCATCAGAATTGTCATCTATTTCTATGACGTCATTTTGTTGGTTGACTTCCGGTAGAACTAATGTGGAAAGATCTAGATGAACGGGATATTGCTCCGGTATTATATTGTCTATCATATATTGATCAATTATAGGAGGGTTAGTTGTCGAATTATTAATTGTCATATTATAAAAAGCGTCAGATTTCACTTCATTTTTGATTTCGTTCATATTTTTGTGTATATCCTCGAGTGGGGGTGACGCCTTATACTCTCTGCTAATAGCTTGATTGCTAAGCAAATTGGCGTTACACATTCTTTCTAAACTAGGCGATTGAGTGTTTTGCTTTACCGTGGCTTCCAATTTAATATAACTTGGATCGTTAGTCTGTATTTTCTGTTGTGGTTCCATCATTGTCATGGAATTGACATTCATTTGCTGGTTGAAGGAGAAAATTTGGGGATTGTTAGTCATTTCGTTGTCAACAGATGTGCTGGCTGAGTTTCCTAACATATTTTCTTGGGGATAAGTCATAATGTCATTCGGAGACTCGCTTAACACCGGTTCTGGCTGTAATTGCATGAACTGAGTTGTTATTAAGTTATTAAAAGTAACCGGACCACCGAGTCCGTATCTCTCGTTGTCTTCTAAACGCTTGAATGCCAATTTTTGTTGCGAATGAAACATGTTTACTTGATCTGGTCCTTTTAGTATAAGATTACTTTTCACAGATATTTTAGGCTTCTTTCTTGGAACGCCTTCTGGTTCATTGGAAATATTGATAGGAGAATGACTCGAAGACGGTATGGGTAATATTTGCATTTGATTTATTATTGGACCCGTTACTTTTGTTATAGGGACACAAATCTTGTCCACTGGCTTCAATGTTATATTATTCCGTACTGATATCGGGGAGGGAGGCAGTCTTATAGGGAAATTACTCATAATATTACTTTTGATACCATTACCTATTGGGGAATGGTTACCCGCGAGAGAATTTATACTATTATTCGGTAAGAGACCCTGATCTATAGTCACAGTGGGGCTCAGAAAATGCAAATTACTTTGAGATGCATCGTAAGGCATTTGTAGCGGATGCTGGGTGGGAAATTGATGCCTTTCTTGCATGTTGAAAGTCTCTGAAATGAGGCAATCGGAGTTATTATCGTCTTTGCTTAGATCTGTTACAGTTTTAGCATTAAAATTCGACTGCTGAACGTCGTTGGAAGAAGTCGTACAGTAATTTTTTGGGTACTCTTGAGACATAGTGTCAGGTAAGCTATCGCAATCGTACACCTCTATAGGGATAGTGTTAACTGTTTTAGGATTTGCATCGTTACTTTGCTCATTCACTGTATTTTGGATTTCCTCACATTTATCAGTTTCGCTCGGTATGGTCCAACTTGGTTTATTAGCTTTTGGTCCAGTATTTATGTCTATTAACATTTTTATACCATCCTTATCTCTATGAGTGGTTAGATGAGTGACATATTTCTCTTTATTGATCGATTTAAATGGACAGAAAGCACAACAATGCACATCATCAGAATTAAGGTTGGGATGTTTGGAGATCATGTGATATGCGAAAACTGTAGATTGTATCGTAGTATAGGGACAATATTTGCATTTATATACTCCCTCCTTTGAGTGTAGCTTTTTGTGTCTCCGTAACGCGTTATGGTCTCCCGTGCAGTAGCTACACTGGTCGCAAGCGTAGGGTTTGTCGCCTGGAAATTATAGTAATCTAGTAAAACATCACAAGATCTTTGAACGACAGCTACTACTATTAAACAAGAATAACAAACAACAACACAACAATTACAAGAGTTAAAAACAATATAATTTTGTGCATTAAATGTGGTGTTTTATTTTCAGAGATAATTTTAAACACTGTATTACTCATTACATAGCATAAAAGGAATGGCTTCACCTTAGTTTAAACTATACGTTTTCCAAAATCACTATTAAACATTTAAAGAATAAATAATATAGTTTTTATTATGTGATTTATTTTCCGCGTACCTGTGTGAGACCTCAAATGGAGTTTAAGTTGTTCTTTCCTAGCTGCACTGTAATCACAGTTACAACATTTGTAAGGTTTTAGCTTATCATGTACTGAGGCGACATGTTTCCGCATTAGCCTCTCATTGCCGAAGCCTCGGTTGCAAATATGACATTGCACTCTATTCCCTTTGTGAATCATTTTGTGTTTGGAGAGCTGGTTGGCATTCTTAAATTTCTTTTGGCATATTGAACCTGAAAAATGTAAATTTAATATGTAAAAAAAATACAATAAATTTGTGTTTTATTAATTAATGGTATTACATTCTACCACTCAACGCATGTTTCGAAAATTTGACAGAAAATTGGAGGAGGGTCTTAACACTGGATTTCCCATAAAGAAAAGTGTCTCAATGCTTATTAAAAAATTTGCTAAATTTTTTTATATGCAGTTCCAGTAAGTTATAAAAGTTTAAGCAGTATACTGAAAATATCTATACAATATTTTTAATCTATACCTAGTCGACTAAGTAAGTAACTTTGTAAAAAAAGTTGCCATCATTTCATATGTAGCACAATGTTTATCAATTTGGGGGTATAAATTAAAGCTAAAAACACTTGGCTCTGAAACAGAGTGCAACATTCAGTACTGCCACTCAACATACGATGTTCAAATTTCAGTGGAGAGGAGAGAATGGAGTGCCTTGCGAGTTGGTTCCCTCTGTATACATATGCTGGACAAAGTGAACCTTAGAATAAATAATCAATGTCAACATATGGAAATTTCAACTTACAAGTGTAACTTTTGATATTATCGTGGCATTTCATATGAATATTTAAAAGCCTGTGTCTTAAGAATGTTTTGTAACCACAAATTTCACATGTTGGCATGTCTAAGTCAATACTATGCAATTTCCAAAGGTGGGTATGAAGTTGTTCTGTTGATGACAACCATTTTGAACACTCAGGACATTGAAATGAACCATTTTGATGGCATTTCCTATGATAGGACAAATTATTAGGATCTTTGATCCTAATACGGCAATTCATTATTGAACATAGTTCACCATTCTTTTCAGGGTCAGTGTCAGATTTCAATTTCTTTTTAATTGGTTTCAATTGAGGTGAACTCTGAGATGGATCACTTTCCATTTGTGATGATAAGTTACTGTCAATTGTTGTTGGTATTCTGGTTATTGATGATATAAGATCTGGTGGCACACTTGACATTTGGATTAAATTGCAAGCATTAGTTGAGGCTCCTGTATTAGATACATTAACATATTGTGTAGAGACATCATTAGTATATACAATGTTTATGCTTGCTTCTTGAATAACTTCTTTTGGGTCAACCTTTTCAAAGTTGGGTGTGCTCATTCTATTTAATTCATCTACAGATATAAAAGCCACACCTTTAGGTAATTGTTCATGACTTGTATTGATATCTGGTACTATTTCAATCACTTGAGGTATTTTCACATCAGCTATTTCTTGTTGTTGTTGTACAGGAGTATCTGTTTGAGTAATCTCTTTCTTTAATTTTGCATCTTTAAGTGTTATTTGAACAAGACTTTTAACCATTTTTTTAACATCTTTGATTCCCATTTTATGATGATTACGTAGATGAGTTCTTAGAGTTTCTTCTGCATCAAAGACACTGGTACAACCAGGACAAGTTATCTGTATGTTGTCAGCAAGTCCATTTCTTTTTGCAAGATCTGGATGTACAGTAAACAAGTGAAATTTTATATCATCTTCTGCAAATGCCATATAAGGACACGCCTCACATTTAAAGAATGCTGTCGAACCCACAGACTTCTCCTCATAGGACATTACTTTATGTTGTGATATAGGTGGTTTCATTTCCACGTTTTCTGTTATATTTTTTGGAATCACCCTGTTGAACATCATAAAACATTGAGAAGACATTTTATAAACAAATAAAACTAACTTCCTTAGTCTTAAGTACTTATTAATTAAAAATCACATTCTAGACAACAAATATATTCATCAGATGTAAATTGTCAATGTCAATTCTCATAAACAATAAAAAAATAAATGTCACTTTCATATATGCAATTGACTTTGATATTGACAACACAGACAATAACATACGGCAAAATAACTATATAAATATTTCGATGAGATAAGCGTCGAACAACAGAAAAACCAACAAAGTGACAAAATTTGTAAAAATAATTGTTTCCGGTTATATCTCTTTTTTAAATGCCTTAAATAACAATTTTTCTAATGAAAATTGAAAATGCCAACCTATGGTTTTAATACTTTTCACTTTAGAAATCTTAAGTGCGCTGCAAGCATACATTATTTATTAAAACTGGAATTATTAACTTAAGTTATACAAACAAATAATTCACCAATTTAAACGGGCGACGCCGCGAGGTGGTCTCTAGTCTGATATAAATACTTAAGGTCTTGTACCGTGTATATAATATTTTTTAACTGTATCTAAAGGCACGTTATTACAAAGTAAGTAATTGACGAACCCACCAACAATTATGTTCTGTGGACATAGCCACCTATTTTGACATAGAAATTGTGACGTTTATCAAGTTTTACTTGGGTTGTGGTTATTGGCCGGTTTCATTATTTAGTTTTATATAAATTCCATTAATTTTATACAAAATGGGTGTAAGTATACCTTATATTTACATATTTTTATTCCAATTTAGGAGTTATAAGTAATATTATGTTTATTTTTTAGCTGGAAATCGAATCTATGGTGCGATATGCTTCGCCTATCAACCCGGCGGTGTTCCCACATCTCACGATGCTCTTACTTGGTATTGGAATATTCTTCACAGCGTGGTTCTTTGTGTACGAAGTCACCAGTACTAAAGTATCTAGAGATTTATTCAAAGAACTTCTTTTATCACTCGTAGCTGCTATGTTCTCTGGATTTGGAATACTGTTTTTACTGTTGTGGGTTGGCATTTATGTATAGTATATGGCTATGATTATTTTAAGAACCATTCTTGTGTAATATGTCTAAATATTAATGATTTTTATATATAAGAATAAATATATGACTTTAATATCTTTTATTCTTTTACATCCAAGAAGTCCTACCTACCTACATGGTAGCACAATGCAATTTTCAAAATTATTTTCCTTTTTGAAATAGTGTATGTTCATGTTATGTAATATATATATGAAGAATTTAAAACGTACATTTTTGGAGTGCCTAAATTACAATTTTATGTCACATAATTCTGTAAACAAAGTAAATTTTGTCAAATGTTATTACAATGGTATGGTTGAACAATTTAATTTAAAATTAGGTTCCCCTGCCTACCCTGCTGTGTGCAGAATACATATGGTGATCACTTACCATCAGGTGACCCGAACGCTTGTTTGGCGTGTCCTTTACCATAAAAAAAAAACTAAAATATCATATTCTCAGTGGTCAGATAATATGTGGTGTTGTACTTTACCAACTTCAAATAATCTCTGTGTAGTAGAGAGTGTGAAGATGACATACTTAATACTTTCTGTACACATAAATGGATATGGGTGTTTGGGTTAAAGAAAAAAAATGTTTTTGTATAATGTTGAGTGTCTTTTGAGATATATTTATTCATAAATAATAATTGAATTATACAAACAAATGATAAATAGTATAATATAAGATTCCATTAGTAATAAAAATAATTTATCAATCAATATAATAAATACAATAAAGTAATATATTTTATTATTTACAATTTAGAAAAATAAAATAATTAAGATAATTTTATTTATTTAAAGTTAAAAGGCTTGTTTGCGAACTCCGGGCTGAATGGAGTAGGGTTGAATTTGAAGTTGTTATCGTGAGTTGCCAACTCCGACTGAAAAAAAATTAAAATTCAGTTTCACGCTGTATGTACGCATACAGCAGGGTAGGCAGAAGGAACTTGTGAACGTAGTGATAGGACACTCCGTTCCGTTCACAATGTTTATTAACCATAACTGCATTACGTGCGATGCAGTTACTAATAGAATAGAATAGATCAATAAAGGTAAATACTTAATACTACAAAAATACTACTAAAGGTTGCCGCTAATAATTTCGACTTAATTTCGGAATAAGGCGTGTGCGGCGGCGTCCCTTTGATAGATCTGTCTATCTTATCTGTGCGTGCGTCGTTCTTTACAAATGGCGTTTTATTTTGCAACGATAATATTATTAATTTATTTTAAAAATAATTTTTTGTTTTAATTGCCGCCGAAATTTCTAACCGCATAGTATGCTACAAATAAGTATCATCCACCATTTGAATACGTGGCACTCCACTACTATGCGGTTTCGTAGAAACTTCCTTCTACGCGCCACGTAACTTTACAATGCCCTACCTGGGCCAGTGTTTCCAGGTCGATACGAACTGGGTACCATCAAATAGCGCGTCAATCTCCACCTTAAAGGCCGGCAACGCACGCCTCTTTCCCACTAACTCGTCTTCGTCTACACTAATAGATATTTAACTGCATGATGCTATACATTGAATTCAAGTTTTGCTTAAGTTACGAAATAAGCTCAATGACAAAAATTTATCGTTAATAGTTAAGAGATTTTTTTTTAGCTTCCATCTGTATATAGGAGGTTAGGCAGGATATCCAGTGTTAAGGTAGTCTCACTACGCTGCGTCACGAAGTCCTAACATATATTTGGATGTACAAACTCACATTATTAATATCATTATTGTTGGACCATTGTATGGAGTCATCGTCGCTCGGGAAGTAATTGTTGCGGAACTGCGGCAGGTCCTCGATACCGATCAGATCAGAGTCGTCCGATTGTTCGCTGGTGGAACGAAAAATTAAAATATTGTAGAGTTATAACTTACTTACGTGTTATATTTAAAATTTCACATATAAACATATATTGGAAAATTTAAGCAAAGACACAAATGGTTTATATCTTTTTATCTAATCTAATCCCAAGTCAAACAAGACCTTCTCAATTGGTTTTCCATTCTTACCTGAGAGCATCAAAATCTGGTGCCTTAATTGTTTCATTCCATATGGGATTGGATCCCTCGGTGGCGTGCTTGTTCGTACCGGGCGCTGCGAGCGCGAGGCGGTTGAGGCCAGACTCTTGCGAACCATATTTAGTCATTGATAGTGCTTGGAGACGACGATTTAGCCTGCATTTTGAAATCAGTATATTTAATAGGCGATTGAGATCCGTCAGGGTTCGATTCCCACTCGAACGAATGTAATATTACATATTTTCATTTCTCGTTTTGATAACGAGCGCGACGTTGACTTCCGCCACTTAATGGGAACGGAATGTCTTAACACTAGGTATACTTAGTAATATAGTTAATTTATCTAGGAAGATTTTGTTACATGACGTTCATTAATAGATCAATGTAAGTGACGCGAGCGAGGATCTTTATGTGTAAATAAAGTACTTTTGGTTAGAGCTACCTGTTTACATACGCATATATAGGTAAGCAATTCTAAATTATATTTTTTTCAATTCTTAAGTTTTATATATATTTGATATAAATCCAAAATTAAATGACATGTAAGTAGAACTATCCTAATAATACCTTTAATTAATTAATTCCCTTTTCCCACTATCCCACATACTCATATTTTTTTATATACTTACGATCTAGTCCTAAAGAGATATGCTACGAACAAAACTAGGCAAGCAAATGCAAGTATTGCACACAATCCCGCTAATGCGTAGACTGCGAGGCGTCCACTTTCTGGTGACAAGTCTGGACTGGCGCCGGTCACGAAGTCCCGTAGCACTAGCAATTCAGTGTTGAGTGTGGCTTGTATAGCGCGGAGTAGTGCTGTGTCACTACGGAGGCTGTGGCATAAAGTTGTATAATTAAGTTTATAGTTATTAATTTGTTTTTGTATTTAATCATATAGGTGTTGAATGTTCATAAATAATTCTTAAATTATATATTATGTATGATATTAAAATAATACTCTGGTCTATATTTTTTATAAAAGATTTCTCTTCCATTTTTGAACAAGTGTCAGTTGCCAGACGTCTCGATTCTTTACATGAAACGTTTTTAAAATGCTGCTTTTTCCAGAGATAAAGTCTGGAAGCGCTGGTGGTACCTATATATCACTTTGTTCTCTGCATTCCTCCCAGAGGCGCTGTGCTTTATACAATATTGCTTTGTTTGACAAAATATTAAGTAGACTTTTTGACCTTTTAATATACTTAAGCCTAGAAATGAGAAGTAAAAATCTAAACAAATGTTTCGTAACATTAAAAATACCATTTATGAAATTTTACATTGTAAATAAAAACTGCCTACTCAGTTAAGACGGAAAAAGCGTGAAGCGTGATCCAGGCAAAAAACGAACGAACTCACTCCTCAATAACCTGCGTAGGGACGGGCTCGTCGTTCCTGACGAAGTGTGCGCGCACTTCAGTGACGTCGTCCTGCGCGACGCCCGCGTCGTCCGCCGCCGGCACCACCTGGTCCACGTTGCACGTCATGTCGAACCCGGTGCTGAACGTTTGTGCTATCTGTGCGTTTTGTGAGTTTTAAAAATATTTTTTTGTTATTTTACGTCTTAGTCAAAGGTGTAATTTTTCAATTGTAAATTGAAAATTTCATGATTTTAAGTAAACAATAATGTAAATTGTAAGTGAATAATGTAAGAATTGTAACTCATCGCTGTTTGTACATATATTTGTCGGTTTGTCTGTGCGTTTGTAACTGTACACGGCTAGACCGTTTGTGCTATCTGTGTAGTGTAAAGGCAGGCGTTTATACTCGCTAGGTACGTATGTAGTTTACGCGTTTGCGTCTTTCATATGTTTACAAAATGTATTATAGATATTATATTTATACATATGTATGTACTTACAAAACCCCTGTGATCTTCTACTTGCCGCAAAGTATTGACAAAACTAAAGGTGACTCGATTCAGAGAAGATATTAAATAAATCTTAACTGCTGCTGTGTCGTAGGCGCCGGCTGTATAAGAAAACGTGATATTACTATTTTTTTATTTTGAATATAAAAGGTGATGTTTAATATCCATTTAAAACGTAGAGGCCAGATGATTGGAAACGTGACAGATAGTGGGCTCGGCTCCCCCTGGATGAAATTAAATATTTCATATTTTCATTTTACGCTCTGGTTTGGAAGCAAAGCGCGATATTGAATTCAACTCGCAATTCCTCTAAAATTCGGCGGAAAGTGGGGAACGGAGTGTTATAGCCCAAGATTGTCTCTGCCTACCCTGCTATGTGCGGGATACAGCGTGAAGCTAAACAAACTAAACATGTAAAATATTTTCACTGTTCATACTGAGTGGTTCATCATCAAAAGTAAATAATTAAACACACAATGCCACCAGAATTCGACAGAAAGTAAGGAACGGAAGTGTCATAATGGAAATGAAGTGTCTTGACACTAGGTTCCCAATTCCCTCTGCCTACTCTACTATATGCGGGACACATGTAGCATACAGCATGAAGCTAAAACACAGATACATACCGGGGTCCGTAGCTAGCACATTGAACTCGAACATGCCGTGCATGCTGGCTGTCGGCTGTATGTTCAACAGCAAGGCGCCGGTGCCGCCGTTCAGTGTAAACGCAGTTTCTCTAACGTTGGTTAAAGATGGATCCACTTCTATGGATTTGATGTCTATCGTGTAAGTTATTGTTGCGTTTTCTGAGTGTGTTGCCTGTTGATAATAATAGTTTTAATGGTTTAAATGAATAAAATTGCTTATAATTTATGGAATTTGCATTTTCATGTACAGTCCTGGGCAAGGGTACATGCGTGTAAATAATTTCAATTTAATGATATCTTTAAAAATTATAAAAATGATTAAAAATTATAATTAAAAAAAATATGTAAACTAAAAAAATAATACATATATGTGATACCTGAACAACAAATAGTTCTCTATTGATGGTGTCCAGTGTTGATATACCAGCTGTATATAATTTTCTTACAAAGTAAGGTTGTGGATTGGCTTCTCGTACCTGAAAGTGATATAAATTTATAAGTCCAAAGGTGTGGGTTCGATTCCCATTCTTGGGAATCAAGTATTTAACATTTTCATTTGCTCTGGCAGTTATGCAAAAGGCAGCGTTGACTTCAGCTTCTCAACATGCAATGCTTCAAGAATTGGGAGGGCAAATGGGTAATATTCGATTAAATAAATAAGTATAATTTAAACTTACATTGACAGATACAGTTAACACCGAAGTGCTCGTACCACCTCTAGTGTTGGATGCAGACATCCTCAGTGTGTGCACCTCGTTGTCCGCGCGAAGTAACTCTCTGTTTAACGTTAAAATGTTCTTCTCCGGATCCAGGGCAAAGAAATTTTCACTGTTTCCACCTGAAAGTATTTAAATATTATTATAGCATATTAAAAGTATTAAAAACAAACTAAATTGCTATAAATATTTGATATTGAAAATATCTTAAAATTGAGTCTTCTATAATCAAATTCTATGAAAATTGACCACAATTAACAGGTATTTGTACTTACTTATAATACTGTAGTAAATGTTGTGACAGTCATCTTCGCAAAGATAATTTTTAGGGTCGTCAGCCAAGGGCAGTTGGTGTGACTCCGTTAAACCTACTTCTCTTTCTGAAAAATATATTGATTTGAGAGAAATGGTAAGTAGAAGGAAACTGGAAATCTAGTGTTAAGGACCTCCGTTCTCATTAAGACACTTTCCGCCGAAGTCTGAAAGCAATGCGTGCGCGCCACGCTTTGCCCTGATATCAGAGCGAGGTAAGAGTGAGAATCGAATCCACACACACCACCACTAGACACAACCTGTTCCCATTACAGACGCATGTGCCTCTGCACCACGACTGGCCTATGAATTACATAACTTTATTTAACATCATAATTAATACGATATTCTTACATTTTGTATATGAAAATATGATACTTCATATGGTGTTATTTACAATTCATTGTATTTTACAAAGTTTGAAAACAAAATTTATTATATGAAAAATTATTTTAAAACGGATATAGCTTTTCCGATTTTCTGATAAGGATTTATTTCAAACGAATTAGTACAAATAGTTAGAAAGCTTACATTAAATAGTATTCTTATTTTCTAATATGTACGATTATTGTGATAATTAATTGTTTAATTCCAACTTACCAACAAAAGCGACTTCAACATTGCTGACAGTAAATGCAGGATCTCCTTGTGTCGGCACGAACACCGCGCGCACTGACACCTCAGTGTGCAGTGGTCCGGGGTCTGTGCCGCCGTCGGTGGCGCGGATACGAATCTAAAATTGAAAATTTTTTACGCTTCATACTGTATCCTGTGTAAGCAAGAAGGGAACCTAGTGTTAAGACACTCTACTTCCTTTCCCACACCAATTTATGAACTAAATTATTATTCTATTTTATTTACTTATTTATTATTCTATTTTTTTCTTCTGTCTCACATTTTGCTTTCCATAACAGTGTAAGGGAGAGAATCTAGTATTAAAATTCGCGTACATTGCGTAAGTGGTAGATTATTTCTTTATTTTAATAATTTTTATATTCATTATGTAAAAATAGAATATACACACGTAATTTTTTAAAGTTTCGTATTAGTTTTTTCCCCGTTGTGGGTTCAAATTCTAAATAAAGTCGAAATTACGCAGATATTTTATTTAATTTTCTCTACATCACGATAGATAAACTAAAATCTATATAAACACCTGAAACTCTTTAATATTCTCAGCAAACAGTTCTTTAAGCATGAGCGTGCCCATGTTCTCGCCATCGTTTGCCACAGTGAAGTGTTGAATTGCTTCCTCTAAGAAAAAACATATTAATTAAAATATGTGAATGTATGGACTTTGATTTAATTCTTACAAGGTAATGTAGATAATTAAAAATTCTGCAAAAATTGCAGATTTATAGGCACATGGCTGTGAAAACTGAAATAGTGAAACATGCTTCAGCTGTCTTTATTACTACATGGGTTGATACTTTTTATTAAGAAAATATACTTTATTAACTTATTACCATCGCCTGAAATTTCAAAATTGACAATTCCAGCTTGAAGGCCATCCTCATCAGTGGCGTGTATCCGATCAAGGAAGTCTCCGTCCACCAAAGCTAGCAGCCCATTAACCACTGCTCGTTCCTATTGTATGAATCATAAATATGCTGAATTCTTTATTCTTTATTAACAATTGCATATAAATATTTGTTTACTAGCTAATAGCCGTGTCTTCAATCATGTGGTTAAATAGAAATAAATAAAAGTTGACACCCAAAAAAAGGCTAAGCCCATATTTATAAACCATGTCAACTGTGAGTTTACTCTTGAGAGCGATCTAGAGATGCCATTATCATTGATAGATTCATACTTGAAAGAAATCAAGTGGAACCTTTACTGGCCTGGATTCATTCTTGAAAGAAATCAAGTGGAACCTTTACTGGCCTAAGTGGCAGTGACGGGACGACGTCACTGACGGCAGAAGAAGATTTCCTCAACATATGAACTACCACAATATATAAGGGTGTTCAATTGAAGAATCGATAATTTATGAGATTAGCACGCTATACCAAACAAAATGTATTAGTTTTATATAAAATGGTAAAAAAAATTATAGTCAAATCGGTCCATTAATTAAGGAGCTATGGTGCCACAGATAGAAACACGGACGGAAAAACTCGTCAAAGCTATTACACCCCTATTTTAGAGTCGGGGGTCAAAAGAGAACTTACTCTAGCGAATCTTATAGTCGCATTTCCTTGTGGGAACACGAAGACAGGCGCGTAAAAGTTGTAGGGATTGATTATAATTTCATACGTTTCCTGGGATTCCAGAGGAGGGTCGCCATGGTCGAATGCCTGGTGTGAAAACATCAAATATAGCATCATATTTATTTGTTGTACAAATTAAACTAAATAAAATGAAAAATACATATGATTTTTTGAATTTATTTAATATCTTAAATTATTTATCTAAAATAGAAAATTAAATACATACCCTTATTCCAATATTATACGTTCCCCAATATCCCTTTAGATCTCTACTAGTTTTTAGTTCCGCTGACACGTTATATCTGTTTCCATTGTTGTAAATGTGAGTTATTGTGAAGAGGTCTTTGGGGACGGTAATATTTCTATTTTTAACAACTAATTCTGTTACTTCATATCCTACTCTTGAATTATTAGTGTTTGGTTCGTCACGATCTGGCGCATATATCAATGGAGATAACTTAGATCCCTAAAATATAGAAAATATAATTATATCGTCAACAAAGTCTCTACTGTATCATAATACTGGTCAATGGTGATGATAATTATTTTTTGCTATTAAAAACAATTCGATTTATTGAATAGCGGAATACAACGTCTTGTTTTGTTTTGACAGAGTAATCGTAACAGAGCAATGCTTAATTCAAAATGGGAATCGAACCCACAACCAGCGCATTTACAGTCAAATGCTGCCGCAAAAAGAAAACGTAACGTATTTGTACATCGAATCAAATGACTAGTAGTAGGTTTTACTGACCTCTTTAAGATTTTCCGAGATTGTCCAATCGAGCTCTTCAGGAGTCGGCAATTCTGGTGCGTTGTCATTGACATCCAGCAACACTACTAAAACCTCTACTTCGTTCTGGTTTCTGTTTCCATCTAAAGTGTGCGTTCATTCATTTATAGTATTTATTAAATTTAAAAGCTTCAAGGATATTTAAATTCGTTGTAGAGCTCCTACGTTTTTATTTTCTATTTTTTTACGGAAAAGAACAAGGAAAATGAGCGTTCAGGTCACCTGATGGTCAGTAATCACCGCCGCCCACGACCCCATGCAACACCAGAGGAGCTTCAGGTGCGTTGCCGGCTATTAAGGTGGAGATATAATAAGATTTTTGTTTGTTCAAATTTTTTATTATGCAATTAAAAATTCCAACAAACAAAAATACCTTACCTTTTTTTAGGTATTTGCTTTTAAGTTTATCTATTTCAAGACTACATATTTAATCATTAAAAGTTATACATATGTATATTCAGCTTCACGCTGTCTCCCGTACTGAGCAGGGCCGGCAGAGGGAACCTAGTGTTAAGACACTCCGTTCCTTACTTTAACGCCTTCAACGCCGCAAATTATTACATATGTATATATATATAGATATATATGTATATACATAGATATACATATCTTACCTCCTTCAGAATAAAAATTATCAATAAGATTTAAGAAAATCCTATGCGTCGGTTCATCCCCGTCTCTGTCGAGCTCTTCGTTTGTAGTATAATCCACGTACACTCGACCAGTCTCTAACTCCACTTTGAAGAAACTGGTTAGCCGCGGATTGACAGCATAGTTTATTTGATAGCTGACGTTATGGTACATTTCTGTGGACAATATTTATTATTTATTTAATCATAATCTCAAACTTTCGAAAAGTTTGATTGGCTGAACGATCTAATCTCAGGAATTAATAGTTGGATTAAAAAATTATTTTATATTAAAAAAATAACAAGCAACACGCAATGCCTCCATAATTGAAAGTGGCAGCAGAGTGTCTCGACACTAGGCTTCCTCTCCCTCTTCTGATCCATGCGGGACATGGCGCAAAGCTGATAAAAAAATTAAATTACCATCTCTATCAAGATCTTCAGAAATTAACACAACTACTTCATCACCGGATGTCGCGTTTTCCTTTATGTACACTGTTGTATTGAACAATTCCGTTTGAGCTTCTGGATATTTGTTGTTTGTATCCGTTATTTGTATGGTTATCTGAAATATATATAATAAGGAAATAGTTAGTATGCTTAAGCCGAAACTATTGCGAGTAGAAAACTTGAAACTTGGCACTAAGTGTATTAGAGTACATATACTAACAGAATATTTCTCGAAGTTTCTCTGACAACAGACTTTTGTAAATATTCAGTCTAGTGTTATAGTAAGTTGTATAATTGAATGATGTCTATGTAAATATATTTTTAATATGCTGTTGTACAAAAGTCTGTTGATTTCCTCACAATAATCCATTTTTTTACAGTGAAACAGCGTGAAGCTAAAAAAAATAATAAATTCCACTCACATTGCCCTCAGTCTCCCAGAACGTAGGGTCAGGAGGACAGTTCGCAGGGTCCTCCTCGGAACATTCGTCACTAGCTATAACAGTATAGTATAAATTGTATCTCGGTGGTACATCAGCGTCGATGGCACCATTCAAATCCACTTCTATTTGACCTGAGTGGAAGTCGATTTTAACCAGATTTTCTGGTGTATCTTCTCGTGGACTGAAACGATTTTTATAATATATAAATATTCTTATATGTACTATTTCTTAGTGATAAAATGTAGGTTATATTAGTTTGTATGGACTGGTATGATTGTATGAAATTATTAAATTTACACAATTTTTGAAGGAAGCTTTGTCTCGATACCATAACGAATAAAGAAATGAAAATATTAAATATTCAATTTAGACTGGCCTCCACCGTTAGACTAAATAATGGAATAAATATTATTTTATAGAGTACAACGAGAATCAAATTTAGCACTTACGAAATATATAGATACTTACACGATAGTATATCGTACTTGATTGTAAAGTGGACCGTCGATATCTGTCGCCTGTACTGTACCAATTATAGTATTGGAAGCTGAAGTCTCCCGGACGCGCAGGGCTTGTGTCAATGTACCGGCGGTCCACTGAGGTGCGTTGTCGTTCATATCAATTATCGTTATAGTGTATGTCACTAAAATATATGATGAGTCACAAAAATATTCATAATATATTGTACAATTCATTGTAACATGGTTTGGATTTGGAAGGGACGTTAAAAATATATGTTATAAATACGAGTATCACGAAAAGGGTAAAAAAATATTAATAATATTAATTATCAATAAGGTAAATGTGCAAAATTCAAAAATAAAGAATTTTGATACAATAAAAACCTACATTCATCAAAATCGATGCCAATTTCTGTATTTCTGTCAATAACTTGTACTGTAAGAGATAATACTTCAAATTCCTCATAGTCAATTGTGACGTTTGGACGTATTTCCTTTACAACTAGACGTCCTATGGCGTTGCCGTGGTCGTCCTCATCTGGGTATATGGTTTCTATGTCTATACAACTGAAATAACGTTGAATTACACATGTATAAGATATTTTTGTAAGGGAAATTAAATTAAATAGGAAATGAGAAGCCTTTGCAGTTTTATATTTTTACTACTGCCTCCCTCGACACCAGAGCGAAGAAATGGAAATATAAACGTAAATAAATATTTCACTTCCTCGAGTGGGATCGATCTCACAACCGCCGTGTTACAGTCACATCCATGTGCCGCTGCGCACCGACGGCCTCAATCTTATCGATTTATCCTAGCCTATAAAACGACGAGAGTGTAGGATATTTCTACACTCTTGATTTAGATACTCAGATGAAGCCATGATGAATGAGGTTGAAATTCTTATTAAAATACATGTATATGCAGCATTATACGTCTCAATAAGCATCACAAAAAAA
>JBAIZZ010000044.1:459909-499310 GCA_037355905.1 Heliconius aoede
GTCTGCCATACTTGCCAGACGGAGCGCGATAACGCGCTCCTTGATATTGGAAAATTTAAGCAAAGACATAAATGGTTTATATCTTTTTATCTAATCTAATCCCAAGTCAATCCCCCCTATCATCTTCTCAATTGGTTTTCCATTCTTACCTGAGAGCATCAAAATCTGGTGCCTTAATTGTTTCATTCCATATGGGATTGGATCCCTCGGTGGCGTGCTTGTTCGTACCGGGCGCGGCGAGCGCGAGGCGGTTGAGGCCGGACTCTTGCGAACCATATTTAGTCATTGATAGCGCTTGGAGACGACGATTTAGCCTGGATTTTCAAATCAGTACATTTAATAGGCGATTGAGACCCGTCAGGGTTCGATTCCTACTCGAAATATTACATATTTTCATTTCTCGTTTTAATAACGAGCGCGACGTTGACATCCGCCACTTAATGGGAACGGAATATCTTAACACGAGGTATACTTAGTTCGAATTCAACATTTATTATCTTAGTATAGTTAATTTATCTAGGAAGATTTTGTTACATGACGTTCAGTAATAGATCAATGTAAGTGACGCGAGCGATCGAGGATCTTTACCTATAAATAAAGTACTTTTAGTTAGAGCTACCTGTCTACATACGCATGTATAGGTAAGCAATTCTAAATTATATTTTTTTCAATTTTTAAATTTTATATATATTTGATACAAATCCAAAATTAAATGACATGTAAGTAGAACTATCCTAATAATACCTTAAATTAATTAATTCCCTTTTCTCACTATCCCATATACTCATATTTTTTTATATACTTACGATCTAGTCCTAAAGAGATATGCTACGAACAAAACTAGGCAAGCAAATGCAAGTATTGCACACAATCCCGCTAATGCGTAGACTGCGAGGCGTCCACTTTCTGGTGACAAGTCTGGACTGGCGCCGGTCACGAAGTCCCGTAGCACTAGCAATTCAGTGTTGAGTGTGGCTTGTATGGCGCGGAGTAGTGCTGTGTCACTACGGAGGCTGTGGCATAAAGTTGTATAATTAAGTTTATAGTTATTAATTTGTTTTTGTATTTAATCATATAGGTGTTGAATGTTCATAAATAATTCTTAAATTATATATTATGTATGACATTAAAATAATATTCTGGTCTATATTTTTTTATAAAAGACTTCTCTTCCATTTTTGAACAAGTGTCAGTTGCCAGACGTCCCGATTTTTAACTTGAAACGTTTTTAAGATGCTGCTTTTTCCAGAGATAAAGTCTGGAAGCGCTGGTGGTACCTATATATCACTTTGTTCTCTGCATTCCTCCCAGAGGCGCTGTGCGCTTTGCTTTGTATCCATCGCTACGCTTTTACTCAAAAATGTCTATATTCCAAATTCAAAATATTAAGTACTGGTTTCGCCACTTAATATTCTTATAAGTTATTTTTACTTTATATCGATTGTTGCTTTGTCTCAACGAGCGGGTACTTCTATGTATTTAAAGTTGGCATATGAACATATCCGGTATGGATTGGTCTGATGTCAACGCGCCTATTTTCTATTGGTCGATACATCGAGCCAAGGGCTCGGGCTTGAGATGAGTCAGTCGCCTTCACGCTATAGTATTGACTGCAGTCTATTTTGTAAGATACATTTTTATTAACTCGCGAGAACAAAGTGACCTCAAGCCACAGCACTTCAGACCACCTGAGCATCCCGGGATCCCGAGGGACAGACAAGAGGCCTGGATCATATCTGCTTTGGCTGCATGTGAGTACCTGCTTATATTGCTAGACTAAGTAACAACGATTAATATTGATTTAAACTAAAAGAACCATCGCGCTGGTCGCCTTAGCTATCGAAGAGTTTACGTGGCGATTAAGTTCCCTCCATTTTGGGCCTTCAGCCGGATATTTTAATTACCGAACGATCGGTATTATTTAATTATTTTATTATTGTGCAGGTATTCTTATTTCTTGGGCGATGTTAATAAATGTGTATTTATAAAAACTGTAGTGTATTTATTGTAAACTATTATTAAATTAATATATCGAGGGGTATTTATTATTAAGTACTTACCTATTACTTAAATTGATAGTATTTTCTAGTTGTTATAATTTGATAATTGGTATTAGGTGTAGGTAAATTGCTATCTACACTAGGGTTTTTCTGGAAGGTTCCATACACTTTCTACCGCTCCAGTGTAGTCTATAAATTATTGACTACATTTGGACATAGGTATCCGGTAATATATTGAGATATCTATGTAATAAACTCATAAAATAGCAATATTTAAAACTTCTAGTTAAGTATCGTGCTAATTACAATTTGTATATTTATTGCAAAATCGTATGTATATGACCCATTCTTTACTTATTCTAAGTACTAGTTGGTATAAATTATAACTACTAAGCTAGAAACGAATCTCGCTTGCTTCGGTAAGTAGAACGTTACGAATTGTTCGCAGCGTAGGTAATACGAAAACAAAGTATTTTCGATGCATAGAAATCATAGATAACAGTGGTTAAAGAATTCATGCGTAGTTAGACAAACAATTAGATTAATAGTAATTAGCGGTTATAATAAATTGCTATTTTCACCTTTTAGTCGGTTTGTTTTATTAATTTGAATTGAATTTTAAGTTATGTTGAATTATTAATTGTTCGATATTCTTAAACAAATTAATTCAATATTAATTTAAGAAACTTGTTATGAGTAAACAAGTATTGCAGTCAATACTGTTTCTCAATTAAATACTGTATTAAATTGCTAAGCCGCCGCTGGTCTGGAAATAATTATAATCTTATGACGTATAAACTGTCTAAGAATTGAGTTAATAATTCATAATTGTTTTTAACTTAACGTTAAACTACAGCGTTTTATTATTTAATTGATTGTTTATGCTATAAAAAAATGGAAAAAATATTAAAACAAATTAAATTAAGTGAAGCTAAAAGAGCTCAATGTTTTCAACGTTTGCAAGTTATATACGATTTAATTCCTAAACTTAGTGATAAATCAATTAAAATTCAGTTCGTTACTCAAGCACGTTTAGTGGACCAACTTAGATCAGAATTTAAAGAAACCTTAGACGAGATAAATTTATTTAATTTAGATATGGATCCGGATTATGAAGTGAATTATAAATCACTTCATTCCTTTGACAATATTTACTACCTTATCAAGGAATCCTACAGTAAAATTATAAAACTTGAACCATCAACGACAATGGAGCAAAAAGGAGCTCACACTTCTCACATTTGTAAAGAGGATGGTGTTCGTTTACCACCAATAAATCTACCTGTCTTTCATGGCGATATTCAGGAATTCCCCTTTTTTTATGAAACATTTAAACGTATGGTCCACGACAATTCACGACTTGAAGATTCCGAAAGAGTGCATTATTTATTTAATAGTTTAAATGGCAAAGCAAAAAGTATTTGCGCGGGTGTAGTACCCTGTGCTGAAAATTACAAAATTGTCTGGGAAGCGTTGATATCTAAGTACCACGACCCCAGAGCTCTTGCTACTTCATATTTAAACGAGTTGTTTGCTATGAAACCACTGTCAGGTCCTTCGGCTTTGAACTTAGAAAAGTTTATTGACAAATTTTCTACTATTGTGTCGGCACTAAATCAATTAAAAATTGAAAATATGAGTGACTTCATTTTTATTCACCATGGTCTTAAATTATTAGATTCCGATACGGCCAAAAATTTTGAAATGACCCTAAAGAGTCAGTCCATACCCACGTATGGAGAATTTATTCATTTCGTGAGAGATCACGCAAAAATTTTAACGCGTATTTCGCAACGTAGCACGATCAAAACTGAAACAAAATCGACTCCCTCTAGTAGCAGTGCGCGGACGCCGCAAGTGCGCCCACCTCACGTATATGTGAGCACGCAACCTAATACGAATAAAACCGCAAAATTAAAATGTATTTTATGTCATAATGACGATCACGTGCAACTGTATAGTTGCAAAAAATTTCAAAACCTCGCGCCTCATGATAGGTTTAACTATATTAAAAATATAAAAGCGTGTTCTAATTGTCTGAGCACTCAACACACTTCGTCAAAATGCCGTTCAGATAGCTTATGTCGTAAATGCCGCGGGAGACATCACTCACTCCTCCACTTTAATGAACCGCGCACATCTAATGATGATAACAAAAATTATTTGTCTAAAATTTCTTTGGAGACTGTAGCTAGTGATGCTCCAGCAACGTCATCTTCCAAAGAAGTATCATTGTGTTCGTTGTCGGCTACAAATCGTAGTGTTCATCAATCCACTGAAATTCTTGGAACTGCTAAAGTTTTTGCTACTGGTAAAAATTATCAACAGGTTCCAATACGCTGTTTATTAGACCCCGCGTCCCAAAAACATTATGTTACGGCAAAGTGTTGTAAACTTTTAGGATTGCCTATAAATCGTAGATCTACATTGGCTGTTAAAGGAATAGGTGGCATAAGTCAACCAATCAAGGGTAGCGTCACTATCACGTTTACATCAAGGTTTCAGTCAATCAACAAATACACTATCGAAGCCTTGGTGCTAAATGAAATAACTGCTCAGTTGCCGACAAGTCCCATAGACATTTCTTCGCTAGGCAATTTTAAACGTATTCCCTTAGCCGACGATTCATGGTCTATCCCAGGCCCTATAGATCTTCTTCTTGGTGTAAAATTATTCACTGAGTTAATTCTATCAGGAAGAATAATGAATGAAGCTGGTTTGCCCGATGCTCTAGAGACAGTCCTAGGTTATGTAATTCTAGGCGACGCACCAGTCGTAACAACACCTAATACGTCCTTGTCATTTTGTACTACTCACAATATTGACAGTTTGGTAAAAAGGTTTTGGGAAATTGATACCGTAGATGAAAAGCCGGTAATGAGTAACGAGGATGCTCAGGCTGAGGAGATATATAAATCTACGGTTACTCGTGAAATAGACGGCAAATACAAAGTAGCACTTCCGTTTAAATGTGATCCTGATAATTTGGGTGATTCTTATAAAATAGCAGCGCGCAGATTTGCAATATTAGAACGCAAACTCAGTTCGCAACCCATGTTAAAGTCATTGTATGACGAGGTGATCACTGATCATCTCGAAAAACAATACTTATCACCTGTTGATGTTAAGAGTACTGAAAAGGCCTATTATATTCCGCACCACGGAGTACTCCGTGAAGACAAAACCACCACTAAATTAAGAGTGGTTTTAGATGCAAGCTCAGTTACCGAAAGTGGTTTGAGTTTAAATGATGTGCTTCACACCGGTCCAAGTCTTCAAGCTGATCTATTGACTATTCTTTTAAATAAAAGGCTATTTCCTGTCGCAATATCAGCTGATGTTCGTCAAATGTACCTTTGTATCTTAGTGCAAGAAGCAGATAGACGGTTTCAGAGAATCCTGTATCGCTTTGATGCTGGTCAACCCTTGAAGGCCTTTCAATACAATAGGGTGGCTTTTGGACTAAGAAGTAGTCCCTTCTTGGCGTTGCGTACCTTGAAACAGCTCGAGGAAGACGAAGGTGGCCATTTCCCTATGGCTCAAGAGGTTATGTCCAGAGATGTTTACATGGACGACATAGCCAGCTCATTTTTAAATGAACAGAAGGCTATTGAGACGGTTAGTCAGCTGATAGACCTTTTCAAGGCCGGGGGATTTGAGTTAGCAAAATGGTCTTCTAACTCAAATCAAGTTTTAAACAATATTCCGACAAGGTTTCATTTGTCTCAAAGTGTTTCCTTCGATAATGACGAAAACACCCTTAAGATATTAGGACTGCGCTGGTTTCCAAAGGAAGATATTTTTTCCTTTCAGGTGTCGCCAGATAATCGGCCTTGTACAAAGGGTAATATCTTGTCCTCTGTGGCAAGGCTCTTTGATGTTCTTGGTCTCGTAGCACCTGTAATTTTGTACGCAAAACTTCTGATAAAGGAGCTTTGGTCACTGAAAATTGACTGGGATGAATTACCACCCGCTTCCATAGCGCGACGTTGGCAAGTTTTCCAGACGGAGCTGCCGTGTATCACTAATTTAAAATTTCCTAGACACTTGGGTGTTGTTGAAAACTGCACGGTGACTGTTTTGGGTTTTGCAGATGCTAGTGAAAGGGCATATGGCGCAGTAGTATACGTACATGTCAGTACATCTGAACATGACTGTCGCGTCCAACTAGTCTGCGCAAAATCTAAGGTGTCACCACTTAAAGTAATATCCTTGGCTCGCCTTGAATTGTGTGCAGCTCTATTATTATCTCAGCTCATGAAAAAGGTATTAATCTGCTATGAACCGCGATATAATATATCTTCGGTTCTAGCATTTTCGGATAGCACTGTAGCATTGTGTTGGATCCACGCTTCCCCACACCGTTGGCATACATTTGTAGCCAATCGTGTGGCGACGATTCACGAGAACTTGTCTTGTGAACATTTTTATCATATTAAGGGTCCAGAAAACCCAGCAGACTGTCTTTCAAGAGGTCTTACACCAGGTCAATTAGTTGGTCATCCACTTTGGCTAAATGGTCCGCCTTGGGTATGTAATCCACGCAATGAATGGCCTGTTAAACCTTTCGTTTCTGATGGAGACGAAATACCTGAAGCTAAACCTGTGTCTTTAGTGGCTATCGATCCAAATATAGAAAATCTAATATATGATATGTCGAAACGATTCTCTTCTTGGAATAAATATATTCGTTCAGTCGCTTATATACTTAAATTTACCAGGAAGGTACCAAAGGGACCTATCAATGCCGAAGACTTGAATCAAGCGGAGCTCGAAATACTTCGTGCATTACAAAAAAACTACTTTCAGCAAGAGTTTTTGAATATTAAAAATAGTAGTAAATGTTGTTCTTCGACACTTCGAAAATTAAAACCTTTTCTCGATAATGGTATTATCCGAGTGAGCGGTGTTTATCAGAGACCAGTAGTAAAATTATGCCCTATACCTGCACAATAAACTTAAATGTTCTTATCCGTAGTAATTTAATTTATTTACATTATTTATTACAGTATCATATTTTAATCTAGATTTAGTTTCTTTTTTTGTTTTTTGAAAGCCGTTCTTTCAAGGCTGGGGGAAATGGTTTCGCCACTTAATATTCTTATAAGTTATTTTTACTTTATATCGATTGTTGCTTTGTCTCAACGAGCGGGTACTTCTATGTATTTAAAGTTGGCATATGAACATATCCGGTATGGATTGGTCTGATGTCAACGCGCCTATTTTCTATTGGTCGATACATCGAGCCAAGGGCTCGGGCTTGAGATGAGTCAGTCGCCTTCACGCTATAGTATTGACTGCAGTCTATTTTGTAAGATACATTTTTATTAACTCGCGAGAACAAAGTGACCTCAAGCCACAGCACTTCAGACCACCTGAGCATCCCGGGATCCCGAGGGACAGACAAGAGGCCTGGATCATATCTGCTTTGGCTGCATGTGAGTACCTGCTTATATTGCTAGACTAAGTAACAACGATTAATATTGATTTAAACTAAAAGAACCATCGCGCTGGTCGCCTTAGCTATCGAAGAGTTTACGTGGCGATTAAGTTCCCTCCAAGTACACTTCTTGACCTTTTAATATCCTTAAGCCTTGAAATGAGAAATAAAAACCTAAACAAATGTTTCATAAGACTAAAAATACAATTTCAGTTAAGACGGAAAAAGCAAGCAAGAAACGAACGAACTCACTCCTCAATAACCTGCGTAGGGACGGGCTCGTCGTTCCTGACGAAGTGTGCGCGCACTTCAGTGACGTCGTCCTGCGCGACGCCCGCGTCGTCCGCCGCCGGCACCACCTGGTCCACGTTGCACGTCATGTCGAACCCGGTGCTGAACGTTTGTGCTATCTGTGCGTATTGTGAGTTTTTAAAATATTTTTTTTATTTTACGTGTTAGTCAAAGTTGTTAGTTAATTTTTCAATTTTAAATTGAAAATTTCATGATTTTAAGTAAACAATAATGTGAATAATTTTACATATTTGATTGTCGATTTGTCTGTGCGTTTGTAACTTTGTACACGGTATACTCAAACGGCTAGACCGTTTGTGCTATCTGTGTAGTGTGAAGGCAGGCATTTATACTCGCTAGGTATAAATGCCTGCCTTCACACTTTATTGCCTGCCTTCACCATTTATACTTGCGTCTTTCATATGTTTATAAAATGTATTATATTAGATTTATACATATGTATGTACTTACAAAACCCCTGTGATCTTCTACTTGCCGCAAAGTATTAACAAAACTAAAGGTGACTCGATTCAGAGAAGATATTAAATAAATCTTAACTGCTGCTGTGTCGTAGGCACCGGCTGATGATGAAAATGTGATATTATTATTTTTTATTTTGAATATAAAAGGTGATGTTTAATATCCATTTAAAACGTAGAGGCCAGATGATTGGAAACGTGACAGATAGTGGGCTTGGCTCCCTCTGGATGAAATTAAATATTTCTTATTTTCATTTTACGCTCTGGCTTGGAAGCAAAGCGCCATATTGAATTCAACTCGCAATTCCTCTAAAATTCGGCGGAAAGTGGGGAACGGAGTGTTATAGCCCAAGATTATCTCTGCCTACCCTGCTATGTGCGGGATACAGCGTGAAGCTAAACAAACTAAACATGTAAAATATTTTCACTGTTCATACTGAGTGGTTCATCATCAAAAGTAAATAATTAAACACACAATACCACCAGAATTCGACTGAAAGTAAGGAACGGAAGTGTCATAATGGAAATGAAGTGTCTTGACACTACGTTCCCAATTCCCTCTGCCTACCCTGCTACATGCGGGACACATGTAGCATACAGCATGAAGCTAAAACACAAATACATACCGGGGTCCGTAGCTACCACATTGAACTCGAACATGCCGTGCATGCTGGCTGTCGGCTGTATGTTCAACAGTAAGGCGCCGGTGCCCCCGTTCAGTGTGAACGCAGTTTCTCTAACGTTGGTTAAAGATGGATCCACTTCTATGGATTTGATGTCTATCGTGTACGTTATTGTTGCGTTTTCTGAGTGTGTTGCCTGTTGATAATAATAGTTTTGATGGTTTAAATAAATAAAATTGCTTATAATTTATGGAAATTGCATTTTCATGGACAGTCCTGGGCAAGGGTACATGCGTGTAAATAATTTAAATTTAATGATATCTTTAAAAATTATATAAATGATTAAAAATTATAAGTAAAAAAATATATGTAAACTAAATAAATAATACATATATGTGATACCTGAACAACAAATAGTTCTCTATTGATGGTGTCCAGTGTTGATATACCAGCTGTATATAATTTTCTTACAAAATAAGGTTGTGGATTGGCTTCTCGTACCTAAAAGTTAAATAAATGTATTAGTCCAAAAAAATATATGTAAAGAAATAACATAAACACGACGGTTGTGGATTCGATTCCCACTCTTGGGAATCAAGTATTTAATATTTTCATTTGCTCTGGACTTTGCCTCTCAACATGCAATGCTTCAAGAATTGGGAGGGCAAATGGGTAATATTCGATTAAATAAATAAGTATATTTTAAACTTACATTGACAGATACAGTTAACACCGAAGTGCTCGTACCACCTTTAGTGTTGGATGCAGACATCCTCAGTGTGTGCACCTCGTTGTCCGTGCGAAGTAACTCTCTGTTTAACGTTAAAATGTTCTTCTCCGGATCCAGGGCAAAGAAATTTTCACTGTTTCCACCTGAAAGTATTAAAATATTATTATAGCATATTAAAAATATTAAAATATTAGCCCGCATATAGCGTAATCTAAAAAAATAAATATAGCAGAGCATAGAGCGATAATTTGATTTTTAAATTTTTCGGTATCTTGTTTTCGAAAATTCTTTAAATGAAGATGTTTTCGTGTTAAATGGAGAAATCAAAGACCGGGCTTTGACGTATAAAAATGTATATGATATTAGGAGCAATACAAAATAAATTATAATCATATAAAGAAATGCATATTAAAAAATTGCTATAAATATTTGATATTGAAAATATCTTAAAATTGAGTCTTCTATAATCAAATTCTATGAAAATTGACCACAATTAACAGGTATTTGTACTTACTTATAATACTGTAGTAAATATTGTGACAGTCATTTTCGCAAAGATAATTCTTAGGGTCGTCGGCCAAGGGCAGTTGGTGTGACTCTGTTAAGCCTACTTCTCTTTCTGAAAAATATATTGATTTGAGAGAAATGGTAAGTAGAAGGAAACTGGAAATCTAGTGTTAAGGACCTCCGTTCCCATTAAGATACTTTCCGCCGAAGTCTGAAAGCAATGCGTGTGCGCCACGCTTTGCCTCGTTATCAGAGCGAGGTAAGAGTGAGAATCGAATCCACACTCACTACCACTAGATACAACCAGTTCCCATTACAAAATTTAGTATATGAAAAACTATTTTAAAATGGATATAGCTTTTCCGATTTTCTAGTAAGGATTTATTTCAAACGAATTAGTACAAATAGTTAGAAAGCTTACATTAAATAGTATTCTTATGTTCTAATATGTACTATTATTATGATAATTAATTGTTTAATTCCAACTTACCAACAAAAGCGACTTCAACATTGCTGACAGTAAATGCAGGATCTCCTTGTGTCGGCACGAACACCGCGCGCACTGACACCTCAGTGTGCAGTGGTCCGGGGTCTGTGCCGCCGTCGGTGGCGCGGATACGAATCTAAAGTTGAAAATTTTTTATGCTTCATACTGTATCCTGTATAAGCAAGAAGGGAACCTAGTGTTAAGACACTCTACTTCCCTTCCCACACCAATTTATTAACTAAATTATTATTCTATTTTATTTACTTATTTATTATTCTATTTTTTTCTTCTGTCTCACATTTTGCTTTCCATAACAGTGTAAGGGAGAGAATCTAGTATTAAAATTCGCGTACATTGCGTAAGTGGTGGATTATTTCTTTATTTTAATAATTTTTATATTCATTATGTAAAAATAGAATATACACACGTAATTTTTTAAAGTTTCGTATTCGTTTTTTCTCCGTTGTGGGTTCAAATTTTAAATAAAGTCGAAATTACGCAGATATTTTATTTAATTCTCTCTACATCACGATAGATAAACTAAAATCTATATAAACTTAGGTACCTGAAACTCTTTAATATTCTCAGCAAACAGTTCTTTAAGCATGAGCGTGCCCATGTTCTCGCCATCGTTTGCCACGGTGAAGTGTTGAATTGCTTCCTCTAAGAAAACAAAACGTATTAATAAAAATATGTAAAAATATATAGACTTGGATTTCATTCTTACAAGGTAATGTAGATAATTAAAAATTCTGCAAAAATTACAGATTTATAGGCACATGGCAGTGAAAACTGAAATATTAAAGGAGTAGTGAAACTTTATTCAGCTGTCTTTACTACATGGGTTGATACTTTTTATTAAGAAAATTATAATTTATTAACTTATTACCATCGCCTGAAATTTCAAAATTGACAATTCCAGCTTGAAGGCCATCCTCATCAGTGGCGTGTATCCGGTCAAGGAAGTCTCCGTCCACCAAGGCTAGCAGCCCATTAACCACTGCTCGTTCCTATTGTATGAATCATAAATATGCTGAATTCTTTATTAACAATTGCATATAAATATTTATTTACTAGCTAATAGCCGTGTTTTCACCCATGTGGTTAAATAGAAATAAATAAAAGTTGACACACAAACGAAGGCTAAGCCCGTATTTATAAACCATGTCAACTGTGAGTTTTTTAGTGAGTGTATTAGAGAGTGTGTGTGTTAGAGAGTTTAGTGAGTTTTTCTTGAGAGCGACCTAGAGGTGCCATTTTCATTGATAGATTCATTCTTGAAAGAAATCGAGTGGAACCTTTACGGGCCTAAGTGGCAGTGACGGGACGACGTCACTGACGGTAGAAGAAGATTTCCTCAATATATGAACTACCACAATATATAAGGGTGTTCAATTGAAGAATATAAAATGGTAAAAAAAAATATAGTCAAATCGGTCCATTAATTAATGATCTATGGTGCCAAAGATAGGAACACGGACGTAAAGACTCGTCAAAGCTATTACACCCCTATTTTAGAGTCGGGGTTCAAAAGAGAACTTACTCTAGCGAATCTTATAGTCGCATTTCCTTGCGGGAACACGAAGACAGGTGCGTAAAAGTTGTAGGGATTGATTATAATTTCATAAGTTTCCTGGGATTCCAGAGGAGGGTCGCCATGGTCGAATGCCTGTTGTGAAAACATCAAGTATAGCATCATCATTTATTTGTTGTACAAATTAAACTAAATAAAATGAAAAATACATATGATTTTTTGAATTTATTTAATATATTAAATTATTTATCTAAAATAGACAATTAAAAACATACCCTTATTCCAATATTATACGTTCCCCAATATCCCTTTAGATCTCTACTAGTTTCTAGTTCCGCTGACACGTTATATCTGTTTCCATTGTTGTAAATGTGAGTTATTGTGAAGAGGTCTTTGGGGACGGTAATATTTCTATTTTTAACAACTAATTCTGTTACTTCATATCCTACTCTTGAATTATTAGTGTTTGGTTCGTCACGATCTGGCGCATATATCAATGGATATAACTTAGATCCCTAAAATATAGAAAATATAATTATATCGTCAACAAAGTCTCTACTGTATCATAACACTAGTCAATGGTGATAATCATTATTTTTCGCTATTAAAAACAATTCGATTTATTGAATAGCGGAATACCACGTCTTGTTTTGTCTAAACAGAGTAATCGTAACAGAGCAATGCTTAATTCAAAATGGGAATCGAACCCACAACCAGCGCAGTTGCAGTCAAATGCTGCCGCAAAAAGAAAATGTAACGTATTTGTACATCGAATCAAATGACTAGTAGTAGGTTTTACTGACCTCTTTAAGATTTTCCGAGATTGTCCAATCGAGTTCTTCAGGAGTCGGCAATTCTGGTGCGTTATCATTGACATCCAGCAACACTACTAAAACCTCTACTTCGTTCTGGTTCCTGTTTCCATCTAAATGTGCGTTCATTCATTTATAGTATTTATTAAATTTAAAAGCTTCAAGGATATTTAAATTCGTTGTAGAGCTCCTACGTTTTTATTTTCTATTTTTTTACGGAAAAGTACAAGGAAAATGAGCGTTCAGGTCACCTAATGGTAATCACCGCCGCCCACGACCCCATGCAACACCAGAGGAGCGATGCAGAGGAGCGTCAGGTGCGTTGCTGGCCTTCAAGGTGGAGATATAATAAGATTTTTGTTTGTTCAAATTTTTTATTATGCAATTAAAAATTCCAACAAACAAAAATACCCTACCTTTTTTACGTATTTGCTTTTAAGTTTATCTATTTCAAGACTACATATTTAATCATTATACATATGTATATTCAGCTTCACGCTGTCTCCCGTACTGAGCAGGGCCGGCAGAGGGAACCTAGTGTTAAGACACTCCGTTCCTTACTTTAACGCTTTCAACGCAAATTATTACATATGTATATATATATAGATATATATGTATATACATAGATATACATATCTTACCTCCTTCAGAATAAAAATTATCAATAAGATTTAAGAAAATCCTATGCGTCGGTTCATCCCCGTCTCTGTCGAGCTCTTCGTTTGTAGTATAATCCACGTACACTCGACCAGTCTCTAACTCCACTTTGAAGAAACTTGTTAGCCGCGGATTGACAGCATAGTTTATTTGATAGCTGACGTTATGGTACATTTCTGTGGACAATATTTATTATTTATTTAATCATAATCTCAAACTTTCGAAAAGTTTGATTGGCTGAACGATCTAATCTCAGGAATTAATAGTTGGATTAAAAAATTATTTTATATTAAAAAAATGACAAGCAACACGCAATGCCTCCATAATTAAAAGTGGCAGCAGAGTGTCTCGACACTAGGCTTCCTCTCCCTCTTCTGATCCATGCGGGACATGGCGCAAAGCTGAAAAAAAAAATTAAATTACCATCTCTATCAAGATCTTCAGAAATTATCACAACTACTTCGTCACCGGATGTCGCGTTTTCCTTTATGTACACTGTTGTGTTGAACAATTCCGTTTGAGCTTCTGGATATTTGTTGTTTGTATCCGTTATTTGTATGGTTATCTGAAGTATATATAATAAGGAAATAGTTAGTATGCTTAAGCCGAAACTATTGCAAGTAGAAAACTTGAAACTTGGCACTAAGTGTATTAGAGTACATATACTAACAGAATATTTCTCGAAGTTTCTCTGACAATAGACTTTTATAAATATTCAGTCTAGTGTTATAGTAAGTTGTATAATTGAATGATGTCTATGTAAATTAATTTTCAATATGCTGGCTGTACAAAGTCTATTGATTTCCTCACAATAATCCATTTTTTTTACAGCGACAAAGCGAGACTAGAAACTAAAAAAAAAAAAATTCCACTCACATTGCCCTCAGTCTCCCAGAACGTAGGGTCAGGAGGACAATTCGCAGGGTCCTCCTCGGAACATTCGTCACTAGCTATAACAGTATAGTATAAATTGTATCTCGGCGGTACATCAGCGTCGATGGCACCATTCAAATCCACTTCTATTTGACCTGAATGGAAGTCGATTTTAACTAGATTTTCTGGTGTATCTTCTCGTGGACTGAAACGATTTTTATAATATATAAATATTCTCATATGTACTATTTTTTTGTAATAAATCATAGTTTATATTAGATTGTATGGACTAAATTATTAAATTTACACAATTTTTGAAGGACTAAACTAAGTAAGAAGTTGTTTTTTTTTAAAGAATTTTTTGACATCTTCATGAGTGAAGATGGCCGGCAATTACACTACAAGGCTCCTATTGCACTCGAGTAGGTATGTCACTACAAATAGGATGTTCTTATTTACATATTTTGATTGAGTAATCTAAATTTTTTCTCTACTATTCATCTAGAGACCTGCACGATTATATACTTTATTAGAAGATGAGAGGAAAATCTAAATTAAGGTAAATATAATTTAGGAATACTGCGTTTGTTTTTATTAGTCTATTTTTTTCCCTTCACGCTGTATCCTGCATGCATCAGTCTAGGCAGAGAGAGCCTAGTGTTAAGGCATTGCGTGTTAAGTGGTGGAACTCAACGCCGCGCTTTGTCTCGATACCATAACGAATAAAGAAATGAAAATATTAAATATTCAATTTCGACTGGCCTCCACCGTTAGAATAAATAATGGAATAAATATTATTTTATAAAGTACAACGAGAATCAAATTTAGCACGTACGAAATATATAGATACTTACACGATAGTATATCGTACTTGATTGTAAAGTGGACCGTCGATATCTGTCGCCTGTACTGTACCAATTATAGTATTGGAAGCTGAAGTCTCCCGGACGCGCAGGGCTTGTGTCAATGTACCGGCGGTCCACTGAGGTGCGTTGTCGTTCATATCAATTATCGTTATAGTGTATGTCACTAAAATATATGATGAGTCATAAAAATATACATAATATATTGTATAATTCATTGTAACATGGTTTGGATTTGGAAGGGACGTTAAAAAAATATGTTATAAAAAATACGAGTATCAAGAAAAGGGAATAAAAATATTAATAATATTAATTATAAATAAGGTAAATGTACAAAATTCAAAAATAAATAATTTTGATACAATAAAAACCTACATTCATCAAAATCGATGCCAATTTCTGTATTTCTGTCAATAACTTGTACTGTAAGAGATAATACTTCAAATTCCTCATAGTCAATTGTGACGTTTGGACGTATTTCCTTTACAACTAGACGTCCTATGGCGTTGCCGTGGTCGTCCTCATCTGGGTATATGGTTTCTATGTCTATACAACTGAAATAACGTTGAATTACACGTAATATTTTTGTAAGGGAAATTAAATAAAATAGGAAATGAGAAGCCTTTGCAGCTTTATATTTTTACTACTGCCTCCCTCGACACCAGAGCGAAGAAATGGAAATATAAACGTAAATAAATATTTCACTTCCTCGAGTGGGATCGATCTCACAACCGCCGTGTTACTGTCACATCCATGTGCCGCTGCGCACCGACGGCCTCAATCTTATCGATGTATCCTAGCCTATAAAACGAGAGAGTGTAGGATATTTCTACACTCTTGATTTAGATACTCAGATAAAGACATGATGAATGAGGTTGAAATTCTTATTAAAATTCATATATATGCAGCATTATACGTCTCAATAAGCATCACAAAAAAACCTCACTGATAGTACTCGTCGGTCGGTGTCGCTCGCCCTTGCTTAGAAGCGTAAGAAGTCTCCCAAATAATTTTAAAATATATATCGGCACTAGTATCTGGATCGCTTGCGGTAATTTCTTGGCCTTCTTGCAAGATTTGATATCCTTGAGGAACGTTTTCCTCCACTTGAGGGCTGCCTCGTGGCTAAAGTAATAGGATAAGAAATTAATTATACATGAAGGTTTTAAAAATTGTATATGCAAAACAATGTGATTTATTAATTTTGTGTACAATGTTTGCCGGTTGTAAAATAATTTACTTCTAATATATGAAAAGATATATTTTTCCAATAAAAATCTTCGAAAAAATATTGCCGATATATGTATAAACTTGGTTCGACATTCTGTTACATGGGAAGGAAATTTTCTCCAATAAAATGGGTCGTATTGCGACTAGCTAGCTCATGGTGCTAGTCGTGGCGCAGAGGCACAAAGTGTGACTGTAAACAATCGACTACTTGTGGGTTCGATCCCCACTCGAGGAGTTTATATTATATTTTCAATTCTTCGGTCTGGTGTCAAGGATAAAGCGCGGCGATGTGTTCCACTAACCAACATACAATGCCTCCAGAATTCGGCAACAAAAGGGGAACAGAATGTCTTAACAGTAGCTTCTCTCTGCCTACCCTGCTGTATGCGGGATACAGTATGATTTTTTTTTCATGGTGACCAAAATATGAGTAAATTTCTTTGGTTGTACGCGCTAATCTCAGCGATACAGCTCCGAAATAAAAATATATTTTTCTGTTTAATAGACCATTAATCGAGAATATATTGTATGGTATATATATATAGGCTATATTGTATTATATTAATAAATTGTCAGAGTTACTTCGTCCTCTTGGAATCTTAGTTATAGAATCTTACTTACCAAGCGTAAAGTTGGCGGTGTATTATTGATGTCGAGGAGTTGGATGACAAGTTGGGATATAGCGGTGTTGTACGGCTCACCCAACGAGTCCACGGCTTGAATCTGAGTTAATAATGATGTACCCATAAAATAAACTAAAACTTTTACAGCGGATAAAGATTATAATAATTTCGATGACATTATTTAATTGCAAAGACAAGGCTAACGAGCATACGGATCACCGTAATGTAAGTTACCACCAGCAACAACACCACCGCCCACGTCCCCGTGTAACACCAGAGAGTTACATTCTGGTCACTATATTACACGCTAAGTTACATATATTTTTTTGATTTTAAGGTTTCATTGCATTTTATTATCAATATTTTCTTTTCTTTATATGATAGCTCACCTGGACTAGGAGTTCATTTTGACGATGATAGTCGAAACTGTTGTTTGCACTGATGGTCACATCGCCTGTTTTTTGATCTATTGATAATATATTTTGAGCGGTTCCCAAGAGACTGTGACTGAAAGATAGTAATGTAACATTTTATATTTATAAAATATTATATAAAATTAAATTTTTATTAAGTGGTAGATATTCATTCAGTTAATTCTCGTTACTCGCGTAATTTACATCGTCTTACTAAATCCATTTATGTCATTCGGCCCACTTATTTGGCGCCGTTTGTTCTTACCCATAGAGTTAGAGATTACCATCAGCATGATGCGCCTAGCTCCATATCTATGAGCTGCTCTCAATTCTAAGATAGATCTTGAAAGCGATCTACAGATGCCGTTTTGGCCCTAGTGTTTGTTCGAAAGAACACGCTAAGTTCCGGGACTACTGGTACTAATCTAATCTGGTGCCTACATCACATTAATCGTTGCAATGTAACATTATATTTTTATTTGATCATAAAGAGTTAGCAGATGTATAAAGCTAAAAAAAATTTTAAAATTTTTTATGATTACACAACTACGTCTCCAATATCTCTGTCAGTGGCCAGAACATTCGCGACATGAAACCCGGCGCCCTCAGTCTCATTGAAAGAAACTGTTTGAGTGCTGTGCTCGAATATCGGCAGCTCATCGTTCCAGTTCCTCAGGCGAATCTTGACTATTGCTACACCAACGTGTTTTGGGAGATCCATGTCAGTTGCTATAACCTGACGGATACAATGTTAAAATATGGTTTAAAAAAATATATTTGGTAAAGGTTATTTCAGTTCCATATAGCAGGGTAAGTAGAGGGAACCTTCCTTTGAACCTTACTCTCATTTTTCGAGATTGGAATTAACATAATGGCATAACACAATGGTGCACTTTGTTTTTTACCAGAGTCAAGATGATTATTCAATCCCACGAGTCGGAATCCACAACCAGATACACATTTACAGTCAGGCGTTAATATTTTACATATATTTTTTTTATGATTCAAAATGTTGTTAAGAGATTAACTAGTAATTAATTTAACATTCATAAGAATTTATGTATTTATTAAAATATGATATTACTTTTAACGTGATATTTTGAAACTCAGGTACTTCAAAATCGAGCATGCTATGGTTGGTGGTACCCATAATGAAGGTTTGTCTCTGATAGCCGACGGCGGGCTGGATGAAGAACGCCTCATGTGCTCCGGGTGGATGGACACTCTCTAAACGAACTTCATATTGAGCGTGTTGTCCCTAGAAAAACAAATAAATTATTTATTCACTTTTTAGCTGGTAGCCATATTTTCTCATAATTTAAGAGAAATAGTCTTTAGGTCGATATTATAGTAAATAAGTTAAAATATACAAAATAAGAATGTAATCGTGATTAAGATGTAAAACACATCATACAATAAATAATATTATATATAAACATTATTATGCTAATATTTAACTTTTATTCAACCCTTTAATTTATATTTATATAAATTTTGGTTTTCTTACCAAATCTTTGTCATGGAAACCAAATTCTGTATCAAAATTGAGCGTCTGTGGTGTTTCCTCAGCAATTTCTATTTCATAGGGCTCCTCTTGTAGGGGTTCCGGGAACTGATCGTTTACATCATTAATAATGATAACCACATTGTTTCTTGTCGTAAAAGTTTCGTTGTCATACTTGTAAGCGACTATTGATAGTTGGAAAACTTCTCTTTGCAATTCATCACGATCTATTTTAAAGACTTGGAATATAGCTCCACTTTTTCCATCTCCTATAGTTTTTATGTCGAAATATTCTTTATCCCCTATGAAGATAGAAAAGGTATTAATTAGTAGGTACTTATATGTTAACTTATATGCTATTTATTGTTGGATATTCTGCAAATATGAAAAAAAACTCAATATAAGGAGGAAATTCTTGTTTTTAAGAATCAAGAAATCAGTAATGGCGTAGGGGTACAAGCCACAGGTTGTGGGTTCGACTCTCTCTCGAAGAAATGGAAATATTTAATATTTTCGTTTGTTCGCCCTAGTGTCCAGTTCTGTAACTCAATACACAATGCCTCCAGAATTTGGCGGAAAATTGGGAACGGAGTGTTTTAACAAGTTGAATAAAATAAACGAAATAACACCAGAATTTTACTCACTTTCGTCAACTTCAATTCTATAAAATATAGGATTGTCAATTCCCGTGTCACCATCGATAGCTCGCACTGTAAAGTTCATTTCTGTTTTCTCATTAAATTGCTGTACAGCGAATATGTTAATCCAGCGTGGTGGGCGATGCTCTACGATTTGTACTTCTACCATAACCCTCACCGTATGAGTGTTGGGTAAGGAGTCCTGAAGAGAGAAATCGAATATATGTATATAATATATATAATACCTTTGTCTTATACGTACCCATACTATATACATTTTTGTAGAAAAAGCTATCTACATATTAAATGTTGCAAAATTATATAATAATTATGAAGCAATAGTTACATAAATATAATAAACAAAAAAATTATCTAACTGCATAAACTAATTAAATATATTAAGAAGTCTTGAAGACAAATCTCGGTGGATTCATATCAATTATTAAAATCGATTCATTCGTTTATCAGTTGCAATAGAACAAAGGAACAGACACGCGAATACGCTCTAACATAACCCTCCTTTTTTGGGCTTCGCCACGGTCGAGCAAAAAATGCTGGTTATGCACAAGAGTTCTAAATATAATTTTATGGAAATATTTTAATTTTTCTTAAATAAAACAAAACTAAACTTACAAAGGCTGTAACCATGAACGAGTGGAAAGCATTCAATTCAGAGTCCAAACTTCTGTTTGTGCCCAGAGTCATCGTCATGCGGGTCCACGTGCTTGGTATGTTTTGGCTGGAGATGTAGAATATTTCGCCGTCATTGCGGTCGCTCTCGATCTCAAAACGCATGAATCTTGTACTAATTTCTCCGTCTTCGTCTGTTACATCGTACGTGCAGTCTGTCAAATGTGCTTCTTTTATCTCCTGTAAGTATTTACTGCTAGTCAACTTTAGATTTGGGCCGTCGTGTAGTAGTGGAATAGCGTTTGAATTGAGATGGCACGGCTGTGGGTTCGATTTGCAGGAGCATATTTTTTTTCAGTTTACTTTCAAAAGAAAAAGATTTCAAAAAAATGTTAGACGGAGGAGTATTAAGTTATAGTCATAATTTATACAAGTATAAAGAAGTAGGGCTATTTATTAATATTTTTTTGAAATAATGCAATTTAAATAAATATATCCTTTCCTCGAGTGGAAATGGAACCCACAACTAGTCGCGTTAACAGTCACACTTTGTGCTCCTGCGCCAGGACTGGCTTAAAGATTTACATCATGAGTGATTAAAAGTGACCGTAACGAACAAAAGACTTACTGGCACCAAACAATTATCAGAAATATGTATTATTGGTGCATTGTCGTCTATATTGACAATAGGCAGTGAGATAACGCTGGAAACCTCGCCCGCGATCTGTATTGTGAACATGTAGAGCTGCATGCCTGGAGTTTCGTAGTCCTGTCTAAAGTAAGAGTATAATTATGTAAATTATATAATAAAAAGAAATCTCGTACAACCTCTGTCTTCTATCTACATTATTTAAAAAAGGAATGTTTTCTATTTTTCACAATTTGAAATATATAGCAATGTTCAATCAAATAATATTGTAAAAAAAAAAATTATATGCAAAAAGGTAATTAAATTTAGATTCAATTTCAAAGTGGTTTTTCTTTTTCATACTTTTCAAAAATGCTTATCATTTTTTTTACAATAAAGCGAAAATTACCTTACCTTTGGGTGATATACAAAATCCATTCGCCGTTTTCTTTTCTTAATTCCGGACCCAGCAAGGTAAATGACCCAGCTGTTAGAGGACGGACTATAGAAGGAGTAGCGTCGCCTATTTAAAATAATCAAATTATTTACTTAAATTTTTCAAAAAATCAATTAAACACAACCTTTTAGCCGTGTGGTCCCGGCTTAGAATAGGATCACCCTGGTACTGTCGGTGTCGTAAGAGGCGACTAAAGTACATGTGGTAGAGTCACGTCGCCAATAATGGCAACACACATGGGCAGACTCGATCGGATTTAATATCACCCCCGGCATTTTAAACCGGCGTGAAGTAGTGGTCCTTGCCACTGCGTTTCGCATTAGGTAATGCCGGGCTCGGGTGCCCTTCATCTCCACCTTAAAGGCTGGCAACGCACCTGTGGCTCCTCTGGTGTTGCAAGGGGTCGTGGGCGACGGTGTTCACTTACCATCAGGTGACCCGAACGCTCGTTTGCCTTGTCCTCTCCCATAAAAAAAAAACCTTTAGAAAGTCATAGTTTGTGATTTTTTTTTTAATTTTTTAAAAAGTTGCATGGTACTATAATATTCACGTGTCGTCGTGACTCGAGAAGAAAATAATCGAAATTCAAATTTGCGCAGCATCCACAGCTAACTTCATGGCTGCCACGGCTTTTCACCGTACTGTATATAATACAATTATATATATGAATATAATTGAACGCAATTCCTGTAAATTAGAATTGCACCCAGTGACCTGCTAGTCTGGTGAAGCAAGATGTGACCTCGGATTCAGCGATCAAATACCTACACAAGAATATGGATGGCTAGGTGAAATCACCGGGTTTTATTTCAATAACTTAAACATAGATATAATATTACGGGTACTGGTGTATAGATAGATATAAAGGTAGATAAATATACAATATGGCTCCTTCAAACGAAAAAGTAAGCTTAAACACAAAAAAAAATATTAGAAGTAAAATATTGACCTTTATAATTTAGTTTAGCGATAGCTATGTCGTCAACAATTTCTTCGTCTATATATATGATTTGGGTACGACCGTTTTCCAGATAAGTGCTCATACATAAGTCATCTCTCTCTGGTGCCGGAATAAAAGGCCTCTCATCCCAATTTAAACCTGTAAATATATTTCATTTAGCTGTAAAATTCTAATAACTAACTTTATTAGTTTATGTGTTCTAAAAATGGAAATTTACCTTCAAATTCTATTGGAGGCAAGTCATCAGGTTTTGGTAGTCTTGGAATATTAGTCATATAAGAGCATCGATCTGAAATCAACTTAAATATGATACACAGAAATTATGATACACATACATATGTGACTATAAGTTTGAATTATTAATTTTATCTACAAATTCTGACTGATAATAATTCACTGACATAAAAAAAATTACACAAAGATTTTGTGAATAGTGCATGCTATAACTAAGTACTCTTTATTCCACAGAAAATCGTAGGATTTTTTTTAGGTTCACCCAGTTTAGCCGAATTCCAGACACGGCAGGGTAGGCGGAGGTTGCCCATTTCCCGCCAAATTGTGTTTATAGATTATTTATACATTTTCTACATTTGTTTTGGGTAATCAGAATAAATTAGCAATGGCCGCGCAAATTTGATTTTAGGATCGTTTCCTTGCATTACCTTTTATTAATTTTCACCCGAGTGTACAATAGGTAAAAGTTCAGAAAGTCTAACTTCAACGCGACTACGACTCGTACGGTGGACTACTGGATATCGGGTAGAAGATTCTCTCTTCTTTCCCTTTTCCCAATTATGTTTTTAATTTATACCTACTGTTTCACTGTTTTAGAAGTTGTATTATGAATCTGTTAAGTTATCCTCCAGTTACCTTCACTAAATACGCTTCCTGATAGGAAGAGCAGGAATCCTAATATTTTGACGTTTACTTCCATTTTGCATGACGTGTGATTTCTGGTACCGGACCTTGGTCTATAACGATCGCTGAAGACTACCTATTCTACAATACAATAAAATAAAGGATTGTTAACCTATAATAAGAGGTGGTTACAAATACAATATAACCAATATATACCATACATTAATAAATTACGTGTAATACAGATGCGGCTCTAGCTCGTGTAGCGCCCGTGGGCAATGAATCCCTGGCGCCCCTAGACCTGACCCCCTCACCCTCAGGGATAACTATTAACTCTGCCGTCGTAACAAGAATGTTTTTTCATATACCAACAAGCTATTCTATAAGTAGGTGTAGCTTACACTATAGAATTAGTTGCGACGGTACGTGAAAAAATATTTTTTTCAGAGCTTACTTTTTTACTATTCTATTTTTTTATGCGGACAGATTGTGGGATTATATTTTTAAAGCACTTTTAAATATATATTGGGTACATTACATCAATTTGTGAAATCATCGTATCAAGAATTTTCAATGCACGATAATATACATTTACACATACACATATTTAATATACACTTTAGAATTTACTATAATAAATTTGGAAAGAAATATTTGGTTATATTTGAAAATAGTTATTTTCATAACGGCGTTTTGTTTTATTCGAAGTTACCACACGAATCTATATATATAGGCTACATCAAGTTGTTTTCTACTCTTAGTTGTTGGCTCATTTTAAAGATTTACCGTGTTAAGTGATAAAATTTAACGTTGTACTTTATTTAACTAGAGTTCAGATAGAGAAGAAAAGCATCATTACTACCAAATATTTTCTTAAAGTGACAATTTCGAAAATTGTATACCACACACACATAATAAGCTACTAAAAATAACATTATTTATAGATATAAAAATAACACTCATTTAAATAATCTATAATAATCTTACCTTAAAATTGTCTTTATGAAAAGCGAAAAAAACCACTCAAATTCCCTTACTTTTAGCAACACTGTTTCTAGTAATTATTTTGTCATGAAACTGAAACAATGGTGGCATTTCTTTTCTGGTATGTCCGACTCTTTGATAAGATTATATACTAATGATAATAGTATATTTTAATATTGATTACAACGAAACATAAATAATCGTGTACGTATCTATATAACACAATAAATACGTAGTTGGAAGGGCAACAATAACACGTTTTAGACAATAGGTACGATTATGAACAAGACAGATTGTGGGTTCGATTCCCATTCGGCGAATATTTAATATTTTTATTTCCTCGGTAACGAGATAAAGGCGTTGAGTTCCGCCACTCAACGGGTTCGGCGGAAATTAGGGAACGAAAGTGGGACAAATGTGTGTTAAGACTAGGTTCCAGGTTCCTCCTGCCTACCCTACCTAGTGCGGGATCTAGCGTGAAGATAAAAAAATATTTATGTATAATTTTACTAAATCGACTATTATCTACTATTAATAATTTCAGTACTAAATAGATTCAGATCTTATCAGGGCATCGCCAGTCAGATAAGCCAGTAATTTACTCATAATTTGAATTGTGCTATACATAAAGTATGAGGATTTTCCCGTATAGCTTTTCTAAATTATATTTATTGGCAAGATGATCGAGTGTTCGTGTGACCTGATGGTGAGTGATCACAGCCGCCTGCGACCCCGTGTCACCGCAGAGGAGTTGCAATTGCGACATGACTGAGTAAGCGAGAAGCCTTTCTCTCCGTTCTCTATTTTTCACTTACCTAAAGATTGAAAAATATATTCTTATTTTGGATTTTATTTAAATGTAAATTACACTGGCAAGTCTAAGGGTGGTGTTGAGTTCCTCCTCTTCTCTCAACACAAGGTTTCTATTTACGCTGCTATTTACGAGTATAAGCTATAAATATTTATAGTTTACCGAATCTTAAGACCTGTAGGTATTGCAGTCTCTACCAATAGTCTATTTATTACAATTATTTTGTACATAGCTATGGTATATATTTACCGTATAGTATATAATACATAAATATTTTCATTTCTTCGCTCTGGTGTCAAAGGTTGAGTTCCGACACTCAACACGCAAAACGGAAGAACGTGGGACGCAGTGTCTTACACTAATTACCCTCTTAGCGCCTACCTTCTTTTGTGCAGGATACAGGATGAAGTTGAAAAAAAAATAGAATCATTATTGTCTCTACAATAGGCAAAAAGTGAGGAGTGTCTTAACATTAGGTCCCTGATTACACTTTTGTACAGTAAAAAAATGAGGGATGCGTGATGATAAAAATGAAATAGCTTTATTCAGCAAAACAAGTTGTAATAAACAATGTCTTATCTGGCAGTTATCACTCGATTGTTTTCTCAGATGGACTTTATAGAGAGTTTATGACTCTCTTTATTGCCACTGACATACATAGTGACAAGGGCTTCTTGAAACAAAAAATTAAGCTTCATTAATTTTATATATTTTTTTATTATACACATATTATTTACCAGCTAAAAAGAAAGGAGTACGGATCGGAACCACCCACCGAGGCTTCTATACCAATTTCAAGATGGAAGATATGAAATGAAGATGGATGGTAGAAAATACATGGTAGAACTCATGAAATTCGACAAACTTAACTTTATGAGCATATGCATTCATTTTGTATGAAATGGACTACAAATGTAAGTTTGTAATTATTTATTTTTATAAATCATATAAATTTTCACTTTTCCTGTTTTATATATAATGTGTATTTTATTTGAATAACTATTTAATTTAAATAGAGAAAAATAATGTTTTCAAACATTTGTCTCTAACTTTTTGGTATTTCTTTAATATTAGGTATATACTTTTACATGATATACTATGTATAATTAATATCAATAGTGGCGGAGGGGCATCAAGGCCTCAGCTTGTTGCTTCGAATCCCTCCAATCGGTGGAAAGTGGGGAACCGAACGGAAAATCTTAATACTAGGTTCCCGGATACCTACCCTGATATACACAGGACATAGTGTAAAGCTATAAAACGATGTGTAATTTATATAATATGGTCCGCGTATTTCGTAAGCAGTAAGCATTTCTAGCGTGCGCCTGCGCCGCTATCGCAGTCGGGAAGAGCGCGGATATCAGTTGAACGTTAGAAGAGAACACGTCCATTATCAATTACAAGTAAGTTTAAAATAATATTATATAAAAAAAGTATCATTTATTATTACAAATTTTATTAATAACTTTCATTTGTTTACTTTTCTTTATATTTTTGAATATCGATGTTTATAATATATGTTTTTTGATATGAGTTTTCCTGTTCAATAAAAAAAATACAATTGAAATTGTTAAGCTTAAGAATATTTGAAACTAGCTGTGCTTGCGACTTCGTCTAAACAGAAGAGTACAATTTTTTTTTATTTAAGAACTGATCAAATAAAACAACTAAACGTTAGAGAAAATTTGTCAAAATACAATATTGAAAATTTAATTTAAATTGGGTAATAAGCCGTTTCTGAGATTATAAATCGCTCGTTATCAGTTTTGTTTTTCTCATAATATGTAGAATCTTTTATGTATACGTCAGTTATATTTTTTACGTATCAGCTATAGCTTAAGCATATTTTGTTTTCAACATCAAAAGACATATACGACTCACATAAAATCCCAAATTTAATAATATTTTAGTGTTTTATTAAATTGTAGCTTAGTTTAAATCGTAAGAAATTTTATATTTTATAATGCTAATAGCACGAATTAGACATGTAAATTTCGAAAGAGATAAACAACGATATTCTAATTTGCCTCAATAACACGAAAAATATTAAGATAAAGAACAATTATATTTCCGGCTTGCAATAATGTCTCAGTTAGATAGTAAAACTTTTATGCCATGTTATTTTTTTTAATGTATTTTGAGCTACGATTTTCCGTAGTGTTACCAAAGTCTCACAGAATTCGCGATATACTCGTACGCATATCTATACTCTAAATATTTACTTATAACAAGCGTAGCTGATCGGTATTACGTAAATGATATATATGAGAAAAAAATATTATTTATTGTGAAACGCCCCCACGTTTAAAAATGTATATGTAATAGAATCTAAATAATTATTTTTATTTGTCTGTTCGTCGGTCGATTTGTATGTGTGCAGAATAGATCTGAAAATTTTTAATGTATTTAATATAATAATAATAATAAAGCTGAACGTATAATTAGTGGTTCAAATAAGTATTAATCCCAAAAGTGATAGGATTTTCAAAGAAATATATATATATATATATTAGTACATTATTTCGCTTAAAATAAGTGCACACGCCCGCAAGTTTCATATTCCTGATTCCACGATTATTGTGTTGCAAGAGGTTTAAATTATATCAGCTTTTTACATCTGCATAAATATACTTTTACTATTGAATTATTATATCGTGATAAAAAATAAATAGTTCCGGGTCGAAGGTTCTGTATATTTATTAATAGAACACATTACACTTAGTCACGCAATGTCCATTTTATTATATAACTTTATTATATAACTATTTATTAGTGAATAAAGTTAGATAGATGTGAAGATTCAAGACGTCTATAGGCAAAAAAAAATTCTCTCTCAGGCAAGGTGTCTCATTAACACACAACCGTTACTGAGTGGCGGTACTCAACACCGCGCTTTGTCTCGTTACCAGGGCGAGGATATGAAAATATTTTATTACCTCGAGTGGAAAGCATGCTTGAGCCGCTGCGTCAAGACAAGTCAAAAAACGATTTTTAGTTGTAAACTAATATATAAACAAAGTTTGCTTTATTCTTGTCTACGCATTTGTATGTAACAAATATAACATTGAAATATCCATAGTGACGCAGATTGCGAAGGTAAATAAAGGTAACGAAGGATAAAGGAACGAAATGGAAGGTTCAAAATTTCAAATTAGATAGGAAACGATTTTTATGTAATAATATAGATGTTTTGCAGGCCTGCTCTCATTCATTACACATAACAATTTCTCGTCTCATAAATAATATTTATTTATCGTTTATACTAAATATAAAAAAACTAAATATTTTAAATAAGCATTAAGTAAAAAGAAATAACTTTGAATTAATCTGTGGATTTATGAAAGAAGAAAGAGGAGAAGTATCAAATTACGTAATTACATCACGTTGCTTATCATAACTGTTATAATACCGATATAAATACCGATGTCCTCATTTTAATTATCGGCTAAATGAAGTTAAGCGTCAAGATAACCTTTAACATTGTAAAGTAAATAATCTCCCAAAGTTAAATCAGTTGTACACGGTGGCTACGTGAACTTGTTTGAGTCGAAACACAAAAAGTTTCTAAAATAATAATTATAAAAAAATATATATTTAAAAAAAAATGGCGATCGGTAATAATCATTGTACGGAAAATGTTAATGGCACATATAACGTTTGTATAAATAAAAGAGTGAAAGGCTCTATTGCTAAAAAGGCTGAAGCGTATCTAGAGGCAGTTAAAAAGAGTCAACAATCAAAAGGTGTCGTTTTGTTATATTTCAGAATAATTTCATATGAGCGTTTTTATTTTTAGGGGTAGAGATAGTTTATTTGCCCAGGAATATACCACTTTTTGCAACCTTGTATTTTTTTCTCTCTTGCGAATCGATGGTTTTCTGATGAGCTCGTAATTGTTATTTCATGTTATGTGATATTAAATCCCCTTTATAATCGTCTTTATTAAATGTAACGTGATAATGTACTCTTACAAATAGTGTATACATATTGAATATACTTTTCGAATCTTTACAGTGCCGACTGCGCATAAGCAAGGCTTGCCAAAGCTGGAAGTGGTCCACAGGTTAGCCAGTATCCCCATTGTTGGATCTGGTATTGAAGTAACCGAGAAGGTTTACACTAGGATAAGGGTAAGTTAGCACTAAGAAGGCATTAAATTTAGTGAACTGGTGGTTCACTAAATTAATACAATTTAGTGAACTAGTGGACTTTGACTAGCCCAATAGCTCGAATCTCGAATTTTCGTACGTCACAAACTAAAACATCATTATCACCGTAGATAGACCACGCAGAGTGTCACCTGGATACGTGACACTCTGCGTGGTTTTGTAGGAACTTTCTTCCACGCGCCACAAAGTTTTTCCAGGTTGACAAAAGATGGGACATCTTCAAAAAACGCATTTATCTCCACCTTAAAGGCCTGCAGCTTTGATATTTTGGCTTCCTCACTCTGGTAAAGCCACCTCGAAAATCGGCTGACAGTGGGAAACGTGTCTTTACACTAGGTCCCCAGGTTCCCTCTGGTTACCCTGCTATATGCGGGCTACAGCGTGGTGCTAAAAATTCTTCAAATTAGTTATTTAGTTTTAAGTATTGACGCTTTCCTAATGGTCTGGACACTGGACAGGAGTGGGTAGGTGGTATCCACTTCTGTGTAAACATTAATTAATTTATTAATGTATTATATAGTTATGAGTGTATACTACTTGTAATTATCTTTATTATCGTAGTCACTGTTATGGGTACTATTGATTTATCAGCTATCTGTTAATCTGACTTTAAAAGAGTTGTGAATAATGGCAGGAGATATCCTAACAGCAAGACTGAACAAAACAGCGCTTTGGTTTCAGGAATCAAACCCACTAATACGATGGTATCTCTCTGTTGGAGAAAGATCCTTGGCAACCGGAGTACAGCTCGCGTTACCTGCTGTACATCTTTTGGAGTCGCCAATCAATCAACTTGACAAGTTACTCTGCAAATCTTTAGATATTGTGGAGAGAAGAGTTCCATCGATATATTTACCCCCACAAGCTGTAAGTCTTTTGAATTAATTAGAATTATGTTTAAAACTGTGCTCCAATTTTTTTTTGGCACTCATTTTGTAGAATAAAATTATTTTAATAATAAAATTAATTAGCTTAGTAAAAAAAAATACTTAGCCAATTGTGAGTCTGTAGCAAAACAAAACGATAAAAAAAGACAACGTCTGTGGTGAACAAGGATATCTCATGGAAGAGGGATTTAAAACATGATCTATCTAGAAAAACTAAAACTAGAAAAAACTCTAAAACTAGGCTCCCTCCTAGCAGGGTTACTATATGTGGAATACAGCGTGAAGCTAAATAAATGTATTTTATTTCTGCCTTAGATGTACTCCGAGACTCGCCAGTACGTGCTACGCAGGGCGGACTCGGTGAAGCAGCTAGGTACAGCTGTACTAGACTCTCGCGTGACCGCTGTAACCGCTAACGCTTTGGATCGCGTTTTGACTACAGCAGACAAATATGTGGACAAATATTTGCCGCCAGATTACCAAGATGCCGCTGATGGTGAGATTTCGTTTATCCTTATGCTTTTTGTTACAGTTAAAGTGGTAATCAGATCAGGATAATACTTTTTTTTAATGTATATATTACCTTATGTTTGAATCATAGCCTTGTTCAATACGATGTACGACGTACTTAGTCAATTTTATTTGGGTAACTGGAACCGTTTTTATCTTTTTAAGTGGCATATATGTATACAAACGTGTTTCTAACTAAATTTGTGATTTCTTTTCATCTTCAATAGTGTTTTATACATATTAGTTATGTTATTTAATATATTAGTCAACAGCAATGATTTTAAAATTCAAAGTTCAACACGTATAAAAGTCATGAATCATTATAATAATCATCTAAAAGAACATCGTCTTAATTAGAGGTCAAACTTATACCCATCACTCCTAGATAGTCGTAAATGATCTAAACTCTGCATTTCTTGTCTGGGCGCCGTCTAATTAGAATTATCATATATTATAATTAGACTTTATTAAGAGGAAATAATATAAATTTCCGCTACCAATCAGTCTATCTGCAGCAGACGAATGCAAAGGTTATCTGTAGTTCATATGTGACAATTTATCTAATTTGTCACGTAGGAACACTCCAATTCTTAGACTTTGGATCCATGAAATAAACGAAATAGCATGATGGTATCATGAGTCTGTTTCCTGATATTTACGCGCACCTATAAAGCATAATGTTTCTATGGAGAAATTACTTAATAATGCTATAATTAGAAGAAAATGAAATGGTCTAACCAAAGCTACATTACTTTATTTTAATGGAAAGTCCATCAAAAATATTTATCCAAAATTTCTTAGGATATGAATAAGAATAAAAATTTGCATAATAAATACTACAACAAAATAAAAATAAATTAACATTAGGTACATTTTTAATAATATAAGACAGTCATAAATCCTAGCACCGACAAAAGAGGATAGGTTAAAGACGGCTCCCTTACTATAGTGGTGATCATAGTGACAAATGCGGATGCAGTAGACAATGGCAACGAGTCGGGGCGCGCTCGGGCGGCGCAGGCGGTGGAGCACGGGGCCAGGTTCCAGAGGAAGCTGAAGAGAAGACTTACGAGGCAGGCCCTTGCTGAAGCCAAAGCTTTCAAAGAACAGATCCATGTGCTCGTCTATGTGGTTGAATTGGTGAGTGCCATTAAAATTATTTAAACGGTTATTATTACTTTTTAGGCTCACGCTGTATCCCGCACATAGAAGAGTAGGCTGATGAACCTCATTAAGACCGTGTTTAGCCGTGTGGTCCCGGCTTAGAATAGGATCACCCTGGTACTGTCGGTGTCGTAAGAGGCGACTAAAGTACGTGTGGTAGAGTCACGTCGCCAGTAATGGCAACACGCATGGGCAGACTCGACCGGATTAATACCACCTCCGGCATTTTAAACCGGCGTGAAGTAGTGGCCCTTGCCACTGCGTTTCGCATTAGGTAATGCCGGGCCCCGTTGCCCTTCATCTCCACCTTAAAGGCCGGCAACGCACCTGTGGCTCCTCTGGTGTTGCATGGGGTCGTGGGCGGCGGTGATCACTTACCATCAGGTGACCCGAACGCTACTTTGCCTTGTCCTCTCCCATAAAAAAAAAAAAACAAAAAAAGACCCTCTGTTCCTGACTTTCCGCCGAATTCTGAAGGCATTGCGTGTTGGGTAGTGGAAATCAACATCTCGGTTCTCCTCGTTACCAGAGTGAAGAAATAAAAATATTAAAACATTTCCAGAGTGGGAGTCGAGACTCCAACCTTTCGTCTACGGCAGGTTAACTTTATTTATTAGTAACATTCGTTTGCATATTACTATACGATTTAGTTTTTAATATATACTTTTTAATTGTCATGTGAACAGATTGCCACAGACCCAGTACTCGCTTGGAAGAAAACCAAGGAACTTTATGCCTCTTTGAGCCAGCCCGAACCGGAGAATCAAGCTCGACCAGCTACGCTTGAAGAGTTACTGGTGCTTCTATCGCGTGAATCAGCCAGGAAGATCGTGCATTTCATCAATTATACACACACTGATTTGCCAAAGTATGTATTTTTTAAAGTATTTTGGAATAAGTGTCTTAAGTATATGTGCTTACGGTTTTTTTGTTTCATTTATTTATTTTTATACATTAATGATTTCATATTACTAGCTTATACCAATCTGTATGTTTTTATTAAGAAACTCGCTTGAGTTGGATCTCTTTTATTATTAGCTTTATACTAAAGCATAAATTTACGGGATACATCCCGTAAATAGTAGTTCCCGCAATAGGCAGAGGGAACCCCTCGTTCGCCCCTGAGCTCAATTTATACATCTCATGATATAAAATCTGTACCTATATTATAAATAAAAAAATGATTTTATTTCTTACAGCAACGTTCGTCAAGGAATGACCATTGCAACGAGTTACCTTTCAGCAGCTTCTGATGCTCTGCTCAAGGTAATATCTGCTTAATTGTAATCAAAATTACAACACAATTTAAATCTAGGAATACTTCTTCTAATTCAGAATATTTATAATTAAAATGTTATAATTTTTAGACATTGCCTGTCGAAACAGCAATATCCGAAGTTCATAGTCTACGTCAACGACTGCAAGAGATGCTGGAAAATCTGCAGTCTTCATCTAAGATTTACTTGGTAAGTCAATATTCATATTTTTATATGATTACGAGTTATTTGTAAGATTTATTCAAAAATCCAGCTTATGTAATTTTATCAAAAAATGTATTTTGTCCAGAAATTAGGTAAAAAAATACATTAACATATTATTTTTAATTATTAAACTGTAACATGAAAAAGGTTTCATTAAATGCTAATCTGGAATTAATCTGAGATATTCCAGATTAGCATTTAATGTAACCTTTGGGAGCAAGGAATTAAATAAAATGTATTTCATACAAATTAACAAAGTTTTCATTTTATTATAAGAACGTTCATATATACGTTAAATAACCAAGCAGAAGGATAACTACAGAGCCGTTTTCCTAAGGCATAGCATTTTATTTCAAGGTACAAGCAAGGTACTTTATCATTAAGGTGAAAAATCTGTTCAATGAAAAGGAGAATCTAATATCATAAAATATTTCAATAGGATTTGTATTTTTCCATTTATTCTTATGATTTTATTGTAAAATGACTTAAATTACATTGGTCACAGGAACATCTTGCCATGTTTTTGGCGGGAAATGAAGAAAGAGAGAAAATCGCTCCACGCTCCGACTACGAACAACGAGACGATTTGGCAACGTTCAATGGCGTTAATTAAATTTGCATAATAATTATTATATAAAACACATTGCTTATGTTATCATGTTACAAGTACATTAAAATAAGCTGTAATTTTAGATATAATACTATGAGTCCTTCTGGTAATTGTATAGTCATAAAGGTTTCGAATAGACGATCTTTGCGTTTATTGTTGCAATTGACATTTAAGAATACCACTCTTCAAGTGCCAATTGCTTCAATTAAACATAAAAAAAACAATATGAGATAATAAAATCCTTGTTGTAAGTCTTTAATATACAAAATATTTTTACATGACATTATTTATATTTTATGTTATTAAAATAATATACGAAAAAATCATCTATCATAGACCTATGCTAAGATATAGGTGATATGGGGATGGAATGGACGCATTTTTATTCTTATTTTCTTAGTCCATAATAAAACAAATTTTGAGAACAAACAAAAATTGAGAACAAATTCGATAGTAAATAATAATTATTTAATATATTATCTTTTTATTATTTCTCTGTTTAAAATACCTACTTATAATTTGTAGTCTAAACTTAGAAAAATGTAAAATTTAAGGAACCGGTGTTTTATTTTGTGGTTAAGTAAATTTATTATGTTTATTTTGCTATTTTTTACAATAATTTTAAAATAAAAATATTTGTTCTTTTAATTTTTCTTTTAATTCTTTTCATCGATTTAAGTTATTTTAATCGTCTGTCAATAAGATAATAACGTTAGCAATCTATGAGTGTCAAATTTATTCTTAAAGTCTTATAAAATATGTTTTTGTGATTTTTAAATTTAAAATGACCGACCCAAGGCAACTGTGGCAAGAAGAATTAAAACGTGCATATTACGTAAGTTCCCTGGAAAAAAAAACTATTGATTATGAAAGAAATATTTCATTTCTTATTGTAGTTGTATGCTATTTTAGGTCTAAAATGACGACATCACACCTTATTGAAATTGGGTGCGAGCAGGATAAATTAGAGAAAAAATGGCGACCACAAACAGTTCTTTGGTTAATGTTAATTGCTATAACATTATGGATTTTCACTTATGCTTTCGTAATTATCTCTATGTTCGCGAATTCCACCACCAAAATATTTTCTGCATCAGAAATCATTCAATGGTTTAATGGCTCTTGTTATCATAAAACTATTGAAAAGTATTCTTTTTTTTATTGACTAATATATTACAATTTCCGTATAAAGCTGTTTCACTTCATAATCTCCAAATAAACATAGTAGGTATGTAAGAAAATGTTATCAAATAACATTCTGAAAACAACACTATATTATCTACTCTCTTTAAACGTTGTGAAGTCTCAGTAATTTTTGAAGACAGGAAAAAACTGATTCTTTTTTTCTCTAGTTACCTATTTTTGATGTATGCTGAAAACAAAAACCCCTGGTGAGACTCGTTAACAAATAGAACATAAGCTGTGTCAACCCTAACAATAGTTTATCTATATACCTCCTTCTAGTGTATCTTCAAATATTGTGAATACCCATTAACATTAAATTTGTTCCTGATAGATCATGAGGTCAAGCAATGTTATTTGTTATTAATTTATTTTATTTGAATATTTCCTTAACTTAAGTAGTAAAAACTGCTAGTATATAATCATTCCATTCTGTAAATAAAAAGGAATAAAATAGTGGACTTCCCAACCAAAAACATTGGAAATTTTTATTGTAATATATAAAAACATTACTGGTACTCTGGTATAAAATTATTTCTCCAAAAAATATATTTTTTTCCTGCGATGATCATGTACCTACATGTATAAAAATCTTAATATTTTACTTATTTAACTATCTATCCATCGTGAATTTGTATGTTGGCAACTTCCTAATTAATAATCTGTAATTCTGTACTATAAATATTATTTATCTGTGCAATGTGGCGTGTATCAACTATCAATATTCGGATTTTATATGTTGTGAATTATTTTGACTGATTATATAAAGAAATTAAGGAATTTTTGAGTACTTCAAAACTCAACGAAGGCTAAGATGCCTTCGATCGATGTGATGCTCCCTCCGGGGCATGCACCCGAGGTGCAACAGGAAGAACCTCAACCACCACCAGCGCCAGTTATAGGCATCATCTATCCACCACCTGAAGTTAGGAGTATCCTTTAATAATTAATTTATACTCTGCTATCGTGGCACAGTACACACAGTGTTACATTTTCAGGCAATTGATGATTTGAAGTAAGCTTTTTTAAATGAAAATTCAACATAACCATCATAAAGTCTTTAATTGTCATATTATCTTATTTTTACAAATTTATAAAGCATAAATATTGCATTAACCTAAACATGGACGTTTATATTTTCTTTTCCTAAATTGTCTGTCAGTGATCATTTAATCTATAAATCCAATGACTATGTACTTACTTATGTTAAAAAAATAAATGTAATTTTATTTAGTTTATCGTTATTATATTCATATATTTTTGTTGTACTTTAATATTTCCCTTAACCAACCTGCATAGATATTGTTGACAAGACAGCCAGCTTCGTAGCTAGAAATGGACCTGAGTTTGAAGCTCGCATTAGACAAAATGAACTTGGAAATGCCAAGTTTAACTTTCTTAATTCTGGTGATCCATATAATGCTTACTATCAACATAAAGTGAAAGAAATAAGGGAAGGAAAAGGTAAGCAGAACCATATTCTTTAATAAATATAGTTATTCGGGTTTCAGATCATTAAATAAATAATATAAAACCCCCTTTTGTTTTTGCTAATTGTAAAATTAGACTAAAATTACTGCCTATACAAATAATTTATTCTTACCAATAAAATCTTTGTATTGTTGTTTGGGTGCACATCATCTTTTTTCTCACCGTGAAACATATTTTGTAACATGCTGCTAGTATTCTTGTAGTAGAAATTAGTCACTGTATCTGGAACCTTTATTACACAGCATACCAGACTATCATTTATGCTAAATTCTACTAAAATATGTATCTTTTTTATTTTAACTGCTGAAGTCAATTATTTGATTATAAACCCTATTCAGGGAACTCTAAGATAAAGAAATTATAGGTTGCAATTAATAGAGTTAAAAAAATCAGCTCCACACAGTATCCCACACACAGCAGGGTAAGAAGTCTAATATTAAGACACTACTCCACACTATCCATTGAATTCCGGAGGCAAACTTAACAGTAATGTATATTAGAAACTACATTTGTGTCAGAGGCTGTTGTGGTGCAGTGGCACAAGCGGGATACAGCGTGAAGCTGAAAAAAAAAGCTGAAACTTAGTAACTATTCCGTAGATACATTTTTTAAAAATATATTTTCATACATATGATTTTGTGGCTATTTCTTTGGGTTGGGCCAAAAAATTATATAATAAAGAAATATATCTTTTATTATAAATAAATAACAAAGTACCTTCACAGGCCCTGATCCACCATCAGTTGGGCCTCCAATCCAGCGACCTGGACTTGCTCCGGCCACAGCTGCACGTCAACAGGAGCTCCTTAAAGCAGCAGCCCCAGCTGAACCTCCGCCACCCAGGGATCCCCCACCAGACTTTGAATTCATTGCCGACCCACCATCAATCTCTGCACTGGAGCTTGATATTGTTAAACTTACTGCTCAATTTGTAGCCAGAAATGGCAGGCAGTTTTTGACAGATTTAATGAAGAAAGAAGAACGAAATCACCAATTTGACTTCTTGCGTCCGCAGCACTCCCTTTTCCAATATTTTACAAGGCTTTTAGAACAATATACTAAAGTTTTGTTGCCTCCTAAAGAATTGGTAACGAAATTGAGTGGAGAAATACGAAGCGGGGTACTAGAACAGTCCAGGAGTAGGGCAGCGTGGCATTCTCACCAAGCTCGACGTAAAGCTGCAGATGAAGCCCGTATAGAAAAAGAACGACTCGCTTATGCCTCAATTGACTGGCATGACTTTGTTGTAGTGGAAACTGTGGATTATCCAGCTGGAGAACCCGGAGAATTTCCACCACCTACCACTCCATTAGAAGTAGGTGCTCGAGTACTCGCTCAAGAACGTGGTGAAGATATTACCCATGGTAATGAAGAAGATGATACAGAGATGCAATTGGAATCTGAAACGGAATCCGAATCTGATGATGATTTAGCTGAAATGGAGGACAGAACACACCAACAACAACGGCCTGATGACAATCGTGTCCAAGACATGGAAGAGGAGAGTTCCTCATCAGATGACGAAGGTCCTCCAGAACCTCCAAGGTCTGGAGAAGAAGCTCCGCTACCACCTCGACCAGATCGTGTGGTCGTCAAGAAGTATGATCCTAAGCGTGCTCGCGCTCAGCCAACGCCGGCCAGTGAGGAATGGCTGGTGTCACCTATTACGGGAGAGAAGATTCCAGCAAACAAAGTTGCTGATCACATGAGGATCGGTCTTTTAGACCCTCGCTGGTTAGAACAGAGAGATCGTGCGGCTGCTGAAAGGTCTGATAGAGATGAGGCCTTAGCACCTGGCGCAGCTATCGAAGCTTCATTGAAACAGGTAAAATATTAAATTGATAAAATGAAATGTCACCATCTTTAAATGACTAAATAATTTTCAATCCCTCTTTACGTTGGTAACACAGGCGTGATGTTGAGTTCCCTCACTAAAAACGAAATTTCGCAAATGGGCGGTGCGTAGGGAATGGAATATCTTGACACACTGTTCCTTCTGCCTAAGGCCTTGTTACAATAAGCAGAATACATCGTGAAGCTATAAAAAATTCAGATACATTAATAATTTCCTTACTTATACTTACTTATACTTATATTAATGTAAATCTTAACAGTTGGCCGAACGTCGTACTGATATCTTCGGTGTGGGTGATGAAGAAACGGCTATAGGTAAGAAGATAGGGGAAGAAGAAAAGAGAAGAGATGAGAGAGTCACTTGGGACGGTCACACATCGAGCGTAGAAGCCGCTACTAGAGCGGCTCGGGCTCACATTACTTTGGAAGATCAGATCCAACAGATACATAAGGTTAGATTTTGATTTAATATGGATTCATTTGGGTTTATTTAAATGAAAAGTATTTCATATTACATATTCTTTTAAAATATTTGATTTGTAATCAAATGGGTATGTATTTTAGATATAAATATTAGCTAATTGTCCAAAATGTGTCTTACTTTCTAATGATAGCATTTAATCAATCATTCTAAGTATACCACAATGACAAATTTTTAACTGTTCAATAAAAAAATACTCCATAGGTGAAAGGCCTCCTCCCAGATGAGGAAAAAGAGAAAATAGGACCAAAACCTGTTCCTCCCTCATCTAGAAACCAGTTACCCCCACGTCCCCCTCCACCCCCTGCTCCCCGCGCACCGCCCCCAACCGCCCCCCAGCCAGTGCTTTTACAACCCATACCTCCCCTTATGGTAATACCCCCCATGGCACCCCGTCCTCCATTAATACCTACGCCGGTACCGTACGGATACCCGATCCCAGGTCCCCCCGGTCCGCCGGGTCCCCTAGGTCCCCCGGGGGCGCCGGGGGTGCCGGGTATGGAGGACGACGAGCCGGCTGCGAAGAGAGCGAGGACTGA
>JBAIZZ010000044.1:499410-522636 GCA_037355905.1 Heliconius aoede
CTATGTGCCACGACTGGCCTCTCATTGTTGAATATATTTAATATATAAATTGTTATTTCAGGGTCTTTTCTTCAAAGACACAAATTCTCTGGCGTACTACAACGTGCCGCCCGGAGCCCTCATACAGCTGCAAGTTAAGGAGAGAGGCGGAAGGAAGAAATAATATGTCTTATTAAGAATATTCAATTAATATGAAGAATATGTTAACTATGTTTTATGTGGAATAAAATGATTTGATGATTACATTTTTGTTTTATTACATTAAAAAGTATCTAAAAGTATCTAGATTGTGGTGCAGGTTCTATTCTTACTCAGGGAAAAGATTAATTTAATATTTACATTTCCCCGCTCTGGTGACAAGACAAAGCGCGGCGTCGAGTTCCGCTTTTCAACACACAGTTCGTAGCAACTCAAATGTATGTAGATATCGAAATAAATGAGTAACAGAGTGAGAAGAGGGCCGAGGATTTCATTCAAATTTCTCAATCAAATTTTAATGAATATTACCAAATTAAATGTCATAATTATTGTTATAAATTTTGTTTTAAAGGATTTTTAATTAGCATTTCTTTGCTCTGGTGGTGCGGAGGCCCAAAAATTTGGGTGTTGGCCCAAAAAAGTGTTAACACTAGGTTCTCAGGTCCCCTTTGTCTATACTAAACTTTTATATAACACTTGTCGGTTAAACTATGCTTATTAGCTATTATACTATATTATAATATAAAACAACGTGATTAGGGAATTCGAAGTAAAACCATTTATTATAAGCAACTTTGTATTAAAAAATGTGTATATTTTTAACAAGCGTTATATACTCTTATATACATATGACTATATAACAAATAAATGTCTACAAAAATAAATTTTATAGATATATAAAAATGTATATTTAAAAAATTTAATATATTGTGGAATGTCAATAAGAAAAATTTATATAACTTACTCAGATTTCAATTTGTACCCAGTATACCCAGTACAATTGATTTGGTAACCTATAATATTAAAAATATTTTTCTATTATTATTACTATATTCTTCTGTTTCTTCCTGGCATTAATTCCGGGTATTGCCTTCCTATTCAACTTACTCCATGTAATATATAATTATTACCATGTAGACCTTTGGAAACTAAAGATGAAATAAAAATATACATATTATAATATATATATATTATACTCGTATATTTTTTTCATAATAGCAAAAATATTTGTGTCATGGTAATTGCTTAATTTTAACATTTTGGATTTTTTTGAGCTTTTCCATTTTTTTTCAAGCCATATTAATGTCTTATGGGAATGAAAGAGGAAATAGAACGCATATTTCGAAGAACATATAGCGCATTTTATTTGTGAAAAATTTTCTTAAATTTTCAAAAGACAACGAAAAAAAATAAATTTGGAATGTAAACATAATCAACAACAATTGAAAAATAATAAAACAACTATTATCACACCATTCTTAAATAAGGAAATTGAGTATAGCATTTAACGAATATAAAATAAAAATATATTTCTTAAAGCTCTATTTTTATATATTAAGCATATAGGAAAACTAATATTTTAAGAAGAAATATATTTTAAATGGAGTAAACATATAAATTCATTTATTTAGAAATAGTGAGATTGCTTATTACGTATTTAGTGTTTAAATATTTAATGTAAGTGTTGCTAGGTGCTAGAATTTTAATTTAACTTTAGCTAGTGCTAGAAATGAGTTACTACACTAAGTGTTGCCATATTGAATTATATCATTTAAATTGCATATTTTATTTACGCAAAAGTGTTCTCCATTTATAGGTTTATTACGCCAGTTAATTCGCTCATTGTGGAACTACAACCCACTAATCACACAATCACTGTCAACTATACAGTTACAGTATAGTTTAGTAATAGTAGTAGTAGTTGCGCATTGGTCATTCGTTAACAACATAATTAATAGTAGAAAAAAATTTACAATCAAATCTGTGCAGGCATCTACAGCTAACTTCAAGACGGCCAAGACTCGTCGACCGTACTGTACGCCATCATCATTATGACTGCGGAACACATTTTATCTTTGTATGAAATGGTTTTCTACAATATAGCAACTCGAGAGTGTTAATGTGATAGTTTCTCTAGGTGCATAAGAATTTTATGATAACTAAATTTGAACCCACACTTGATACACATATTTCAAGCTCACTGTCCAATTAATGTTATACAATTAGATAATATGTTACTTTACAAGTTATTGTAATATAGGAATGTCTTTTATCATTTCCCTGTATCCATCCAGCATCGGTGCGTAGATTCTGTCCGCATCGGGGTAGGGCTTCGCTACCGGTGACACTGTTGGTTCAGAACCTATATTGGTAAAAATAAATATTATATTTAATTTTAATTAATAGATTAAACAAATGCCTATTCAGTCATCGTGCTCCAATTGGAGTTAAAATTTGTCTAACTGTAAATGCGATGTTTTTCGTTTCTTGTGTTATTATTTTTACTACTTCAATGACTAATTTTAAAATAATTTTCAATGAATAAATTTAATTTTAACTCCCCAACCAATATCCAAATAATCAAAGAACTCCAAAATTTCTTAGTATTTTTTTTATATTAACTCTAAAGAACAAGACAGACTAGGCTAAATGGATTATCATTTATAAATGAAAATGGCATCCCAATATTAATCTCAGAGTTGAGAGCGGTTTGTAAGGTAATATTCATCGACAAGACAGACCACAATCTGGACTATAAAAAAACTAACATAACCTAACCTAAGGACTGCAAAATTAAAGAATACTGTATAATGTATTGTAAGTATAAAAATAGGCACCAGATATTTTTTAAAATTTTTAAAATGTTATTCCACACTAAGAAGAAGTTTTTAAGAAAATGTACAAGGCGCGGGTTCAAATCCTTACGTTCAAAGTTTTCTACGTTTTCATAAACAAGTACGTACCAGATAGCTTTACACCGCTGTCTTCACTCCAAACTTCTGCAGCGCGAATGGCGGCGCCCAGCAGGGCGGCGTTAGCATGCTGATCCTATAACCACGAAAGCATTTGTTGTAAATATGTAATAAGTCATTCCGTCGAGTGTTTAAAGTTAGACAAATGTCAATTCCAATTGCATCACGATGACTAAATAGGTATTTGTTCAATTAATAGAAATTAATAGAATCGAACACACAGTCGTCGCGTCGCGTAAGCGTGTGACTATACGCTTGTGTCCCTGTCCGGAACGGTCTTATCATCAACGGCCTAATATTAAATTGAATTTAATTATATTATTAGTAAACATTCTAAAATATGGCACACCTGCACGTAGACGGGCATGTTGAACACATCCGCGAATATCTGCAGCAGCGCCGCGTTGACGGACGCTCCGCCCGTCGCCACTATTCGTGACGACGACTCTGACACGGAGAAAAAAGAGACATGAAGTTTCACGCTGTACCACGCACAAAGTATTGGTAAGCAGAAGGAACCTAGTTTTAAGACATTCCGTTCCCCCCGCACCGCCAAGGAGGCATTGCGTGTTGAGTGGCGGAACTCAAAACCATGCTTTCACCAGAACGAAGAAATGAAAATATAAGCCCACAACCAGTCGCGTCTACAGTCGTACTTTGTGCTCGTGCACTACGATTACATACAAAACATCAATAAAATTAAGTAATAAAACTAATCTTAATTTTGCTTGTGTGATTATTGCCTATTTCTATACATAGCAATAAACTCACGGGGGCGGCGTTAAGTTTCGTCATAGAGATCTTACCGAGTTTGAATCCCATATCTTCCGCGTGCGCCCTCCTGGCGACCGCCTGTCCCTCCAACAATGCTCTCGCCTCAAACTGTGGAGCAACACGTTCTACTGTCTTGCCATTTGCTTGTAAATAGCTACCTGGTTTCACTCGTGGTAGTATTTCCGGTGTATCGTAGTAAATACCTGTAAATGTATGTATAAACATAATTAAAAAAACAATTCAATCTACCCGCACACCGCGAGGTGGGCAGAGGGATACTAGTGTTGCGATACTCCGTTCGCCCCATTACACCTATCTTTTTCAATTTTACGAAGCGTTGCGTGTTTAGTGGCGGAACTCAATACCAGGCTTTTGCCAGACAGGTGTCAGAGCGTTTTCGGGATTCAGGTTTGAGAGTTTTGAGGTTCCTATGTTTCCGGACGAGGACGTCGTTTAATATGATTATGTAATAAACATAATATTAAAAGTTTTATGTTACTGCAAGAATGCATTGACGTTACGATCGTAGTTGACATGGTTTCTTTGTGTGTTATGGATCCTATTCCCACTGGATGCGATTTTAATTTCTCTCACGGAAAGCACATAGTGTCTTCACACTAAATTCTACCTGCTTACCCTAATATATATATATATATATATGGAATAAACATGGAATTATTACTGAATGTATAAAACAATGACATACCCATATAGCCCATATTTCCTCTAACAGTTGCCTGAAGCAGATCATTAAAGGCCTCCCAACTTTGTCCCACTAATCTATCCCTATGATTTTGCCGTGTTAGGGAACCATTTGCGAAACAGAGTAGGGCCATATAGGGGGCGCTGGTGGGCCCTACTAGTATGTGACCGGCTAGGGGCGCCGCCGGGGAATCTAACCCTAACAGTAATGTATCGCTTGTACCCAGACTCAGCCCTACCCAGCCAGACCGGAGACGAAGTCCTGGAAAGTGTCATAAACATTTTTAAGCAAATATCGACTCTAACATAATTGACTGCTCTACAAAATTATACAATTAAATACAATCCTTATACAATTAATACCAGGTTAAAAAGAGGTTTTGCCAAAAATGACAAAGTGTTTTCTTTCATATAAAATTATATTATTGTTGTAAAATAAAACGCCATTCAGCCAACAGACATAAATATCAAAGCGATAACATGATTCGCGGAGCCGAATCGTAGTTTAATAACGGTCAGTTCAAATTCCACAAACACTTATGGAATTATGGTACACTTATGGAAAAGATTTTTTTACTAACGGACGGTTTCCAAGAAGCGCGGATTTAAAACCCGCTACGTTCAGACTTAAATACGTTTTCTAAGCAAAAGTATAATCACCTTTTTTATATTATAATTTTAATTTATTTGTCTTAAACAAACAAAGTTATCATAACATTTGTATTTCTATAATCTTATCATACATTTATAAAGTTGTAGCACTCGAGATTGTCACTTATAAGAGCATTACGTCTTGATATTGTAGATAAGATACCAGTTTTTGATATCAAGAAGTCAGATTACAAGGCCGGAGTTTAATTGTATGAATATTCATTCATCAAGTTCATTTAGTCATTTTATTTTGTATATAATATATATTTTTTATGCCTTCATGCTGTATCTATATAAAATCAATTTCAAGGCATTGCAAAACCAAAAGCGCCGCGCTTTGGTTTGTTACCGTTATAAATATATGTTTATTTCTTTATTTATAAATATATATATTTAATTACATACCAGCTAGAGCAGAACAATTATCTCCAGTGAAAGCAACCACCTTACAATCAGATTTGAACCCGTAACGTTGAACATAATATGACGATATAGTTCCTACTACTGAGGCAGTGGGAATAGGTTCACCCAACTTGTCTTTCAAAGATTCATCTCCACAGGCCTACAAAACCGAATAAATGATATATTTTATAACATAATTCAATTTATATTTTCATTTCTTTGCTCTGGTGTCGAGGCAGAGCACGGCGTTGAGTTCTGCCACTGAACACGCAATGCCTCCAGAATTCAGCAGAAAGTGGGGAACGGAGTGTCTTAATACGAGGTTCCCTCTGCCTACCCTGCTGTGTACGGGATACAGCGTGAAGCTGAGATCATTTTTAAAAATTTTAATAATTCTTTTATATGTTTTTTAAATAAGTATTTTTTTATATTACATTATCTATATAATGTCTAATGACTGTTATCTTTCTCATAACATTGTATATTTAAAATCAGGCTTAGCAACTTTCCAGTAAAATTTTATATTCAGATTTTCAAAGTTGGGAACAGTATACTACCAGAATATTTAAAACATTTCTTACTTTCAAAGCATCTTGACACCATTTTTTATTATGAATATCAAGTAAATTCATTCCGGAACCATCTGAGAGGTCAATTGGTGCAATTTTCCCCACAAAAAGAGAACATGCAAAGGAAGACACTAAAGATATTCTTTCAGTAGCATGATATGCTCGTGATCTCGTTCGGTACATTTTTCTTATTTGAACACCGGTGAATCTTTCATATGCTCTAGAACCTGTGATCTTAGCTAATATCTGAAAAAAAAAAATGTATTTCACATTATTTTTTTTCGTTGTGGCGCAGCGGCACAAAGTGTATTTATGATATTATGGTACTGAGTTCGACTCCCATTCAGTGGAATGAAATATAAAAATATTATTTTTTCATTGCCCAAGCCTTGAAAATTAAGTGGTAAATGGGAAACAAACTGTTAACACTAGTGACTTTGGTATAAAGTAAAAGAGATGAAGCTTCTTTTCTATATACATTACAATTAATATTTTATTTAATTATCGGTGTAAAACTGTGTTGCACCTTATGCCCACCTCATAATCACAGGTACTAAAAATAATATAACTACCGCATATAGCTGGGATGGCAGAGGGAACATAATGTTAAGACAATTCTCCATGTACTGCCACAATTTTTGAGACCTAACCAAACCCAACCCAAACCCACAACCATCACATTTAGACAGACACTGCTGTTAACCCACAATCGCCTTTGAATTTGTTGTATTTGTTGATAATTTTAAATGGGTATATACCTCAGGTCCCCCAATAGATTCTTCTAAAGCTCTACAATCCACGCTAGTACTGGAATCCATCCATACTGGGGAATCAACTATAAAACATGTAGCAAGTTGTGTGTGTAAGAATTGATCCCCAGACAAGGCAGCTAGTTTAACTTCTGAACTTTTAGCCCACCATACTGAGCCATGTTGCTGGAAAACAAGAATGGTTCTGTATAATTAAAAAATCATAAGATATGTTAGTAATTAATGCTATTTTAAGAATTATTTTTAGGTAATAAGTATCTACTTATTATTAACTACTTAACTATATAACTTAACTTAATTTCACATTTTTCACCCTAGCAGGGTAGTCAGAGAGAGTGACATGTATAACTATATAACATCTTTAAAATATATTTTTTAGGATTTAGTTTAGTTTTGTGTACTTTTTTTAATATCATACCTGTGCAGCCCCTGACAAAGCTTCAACATTGGAGAAATCCACTCCAGCCACTATCAGTTTATCCATCACCATGTCCAAAGCCTTTACCCATAGGAGAGGTGGTGAGGTCACCTCTCCATCCTCTCCTCTGATAACACCTCCTGCCGTTCTATTGAAATATATATATTTAAATTAGTAAGTAAATTTGGACAATTAATAAGTTTTAAATATTAAACTTTCAGGTAGTGAAAGTGTTTATAAAAAATGTCTAACCTAAATTCAGGAAGTTCCACATCAAACTCAACATCTGCTTCTTGCTGTACCACATAATTTTCATCAATAACGACAGCTTTTAACTGTAAAAAGCACAACATAATATTTATTAATGAAGTCAATAACCTTAATAATTAATAATAAATGTAGTTTCATAAAAATTTCATTACTCTTTTATATTTATAACTTGCGGCTTAAGTTGCGGCTCATTCACTTTCACAAACTATTTTATCTTAAATCACACCAGCGCGCTATGATAAGATTTTACATTACGATACCAAGGATTATTTCTACACTATATTATGTTAAAATTAATAAAACTTGTATATTTTTTAATTATTTTTACCAATTAATAATAATGACTAGCGGTGACTTAATGTAGGAAAAATTTTAATTAAATTAGTAAAATAATTGTTTAAAAAAAATTATATTTATACTGGCAGGCAAATATAACAATGGTAAAAAAATAATTAAAAGAATAAATCTTACCCTTTGAGTACTAAAATCAAATCCTAAAAAAGTTTTTTTTCTTGTTTCTTCAATCATTTTTTGATTTTGACAATTTATATTTTATTCTATTGTGACACGACTCGTTCGAAAACTAGCACGCTGTAGTGTAGTGAGTAATCTGTTTATTAATAAATTTTAGCTGATTACATATTATCTCCAAGTTTCATATTTTACTTTTAGAGAATCTTATAAAGAATATTAAATAACATTGTAATGCGATAAAGCAAATGATAGGTTTGTTTTTATTATGAATTTGTTGATAACCTGTGTTCTCTTTGAGTTCTACCATATAAATATTATGTAATTTATATATAACCTTATTTAAAATTACATAATGAAATTTAATTGAAGGAATCTTTTTCTTCGTTTTAGATTACATACAATATTACTTTTCGATAAATCAAATAGACTGCAAAAAATCACTTATGATCAAAATTACTTACTACACGGAACAATTTCTTTAAAAACTAGTAGATAATGTAGTCACTATTAGTATGTAAATATATTTAACCGTATTCAAAAAATGCGGACTTATTGTTGATTATAAGTAAATGGATACTGACTAAACATTTTTTTAATAAAACATAGCAAAGAAAATGTTTTGGATCGATAAAAACTGGTTTATGCTGTATTATAACGGATTTTCGACCGAGTAGGTACCGTTACTTCACACGCTAACAAAGATGGGCAATGATTCACTGCATTCTGAATTCATTCATGCAATCATTAAAATTTATAATTAACCACGTTTTAGTTTTAACACCAAATTTATATTGTTCCTATTATTTAAAACTTGAAGACAGTAGTCACTTAACAATTTAATTTACTCTCGCTATTGTAACGAAGCAAAAGCGGCGTTGAGTTCCGCCACTCAAGTTCTACAAAAAATGCCTCCAGAATTCGGTGGAAAAGTGGGCAACGGGATAAGGAGATATCTACCCTATTGTTTAGCGTTTATGTAATGTAGCTTAAAAAAATTGTTACTCTACACAGATTTCATTTGCCACTCATTCTTCCATCCATCGTTATGTACGGAAAGATCAATATGATATACAATTAAAAGTTATAAAATATAAACAAAAAAGCAAAAGAAATATGTAGAGACCGTAGCGTTTGGCGCTCCATTCTCTCTGACTACCCCGCCAGGGATAAAGCGTGAAGCTATGTATGTATATATTATTTTACTATTTCTAAGAACCTAGTGTTAAAGGCTCCATTCATTTTGGAGAGATTCTGTGTCGTCTATATTTTTTCTTACTTGTATATTCAAATCTCAATTTATCAGATTTGCTATGTTGAAATTACCAGGGAATTCAAATCAAATTCAAAAGTGTTAAATTTTGAGATATTCTAGATTTATTTTATCAAAATTTTAGGCCGTAGTACAAGGGTGCAGGGCAACTAATATATTCATCTGGCGACAGCGACAGCAGGGTAGGGTGACGTATAAATAGCGCAACGAGCCAGCCGTGGCTTTCCGGCCGATTAAATCCACACCCTACCCGTACCCTCTACGCTTCAGGTACTAGATATTTTAAACAGTTACATGGTCACTTACTTTTTGAAATCGCTAAGAAAAATATAAAATATATAGTGTATTTTTACTATAGCGACTCGACACTTTGCTATCGACTTAAATGCTAGTATTTTACATACATACATTTTCTTGCACCTTAATTGAACCGACGATCGTAGTATGACTAGTTATTTAGACACGTCTATATTATTACTTGCTTAGACATGTTGTCGTGTTGTTTAATTATGCATCTCTTTTGTTTGTTCAATTCAATATTCTGGATTAAATATTAATTTTAAGATCAGAACACATACTGCGGAGAAGCATTATTAGCAAGATGAAAATTGTAAAATTGAAAATTCTTATAAAAGATCGTATTACTTTATGAGCGTATTTATACAGGTATACCACAAGTCTTCATCATCTTCACGTTATAATCATCATATCATATTAATAAATAATCATTAATTATCCATCGTTAATCAAACCCACAGCTGTAGCGTTACAATCGCATGCCTGCGCCCCTGCGTCACGACACCATCAACAGATTACATAAAAGTAACACGACAAAAGTAAGTAGTAAATAAGACACTCTTTTAATAAAATAAAAAAATATATTTTAATATATACTACAAGGCATAAACAAGATATTATTGAACGATAATTAATAATCTTGACATGATGGCCTGACCGGGGCTGGTCATGAAAGGTAAACTTAAGCATTTACTATTAAATGCTTAAGTCTGCACTGTAAAATTCATATTTAGCCTAAATGTTGTAATCGGAAGCTTCAGCCTCACGCTATATCCCGCACACAGCAGGGTAGGCAGAGGGAACCTCGATGTTAAGACTCTCCGTTTCCCACTTTCTGCCGAATTCTGGAGGCATTGCGTGTTGAGTGGCAGAACTTAACGCCGCGCTTTGCCTCGACACCAGAGCGAAGAAAAATAGAAATATAAACGTAAATAAATATTTCACTTCCTCGAGTGGGAATCGAACCCACAACCGTCGCGTGTAAGCGCGACACCCTTGTGCCACGACGGCCTCGATATTTGAATCGGAAGCAATATTTGAATTTAAGTTATCAGCTTCACAGTAAATCCCGCACACAGCAGGGAACCCTGTATATATCTATCTTCAAATATTCACCCGAATATTCCTTAATCCTTAATAATTCGAGTAGTTCTACTTCCCCTAAATGTAGTGTATGGATAGTGTCAATAGTGTAAGTTCCGGCGCCTGCGTGGCGCTGGCGTCTGCCGGGCGCCGGAGGACCGAGGATGCTGTCCGAGCGCCAAGCGCCCCAGCGCCGCGAGCGCCCCCCGAGCGCCCCGAGCCTCCGAGCATTGTAAACAAGAGCTTTTTCGATTGGAGGTCGCTCGACGCACGCGCGCGCTGTGCGCTACGTCTCTACTTGTAAGGACGTTCGAGTTGGAATTGCTTTTTCTATATATATAATTTTTTATTCTATATATTTTTTTTTCTTTATTCGATGTATTTGTGATATTATATACTTTTTAACTAGTCATATATGAAGAAAAATTAATATATCTTTATTTTAGGATTAATCGATTCCATTTTTCGACTAATTGTTTAATTGTTTATTTTTAAGTGAAATGAGAATCATAGATATGGCGACATCACTTGATTATTTCCTCGTCTCGTTGATGAATATATTTAATCAATATAATCAGGATATAGTTGGAACCGACAAATCGATTGCAAAGAACGTCGTGCACAGTTTGTGGCAGCGGCGGCGCGGAGGGCGCGGGGGCGCGGAAGGCACGGGAGGGCGGGCGGGCGCGGGCGGCAGACGCGCCGCGATGGTGGGCCGCGACAGCCGCTCGGAGAGCGCGGCGCGCCCTTTGGCGCCGCGGCATGAGTAGCGCGCCCGCCCGGCCCGGCCCGCGCGCCCGCCATGGCGCAGGCCGCGCCCGCGCCCCAACGCACCCACTCCTTCGCCAAGAAGACCTTCCACAAGCCCACGTACTGCCACCACTGCTCGGACCTGCTGTGGGGGCTCATCGGGCAGGGCTACGTCTGCGAAGGTAGGCGCCGCGCATGCGCCCCGCGCGCACAGCACGACCAGCGTTATGCAACCCGCCCGGGCGTGTCCCCAACGACCTGCGACCCCCTCCCGATCACAACCAGACCTGACTTCCCAATTCCTGAGACTCAGAGTTGTCGACCACCGACTGAGTCCCCGATACTAGAGAGTATATCGTAACCCCAATGTTTCGAACTCGACCTTCACCTTAACTTTAAGAAGAATCTGCGTGCCTCTTTTATTTCCGAAAACCTTTAAAATCACCACCTTTTCCTTTTCTAGCATAACCCTAGTGAGGTCTCACATTAAGTTCTGATGAACGGTATAAAGCGGGAAAGGCAGACGCAAAGATTTGATATCAGCTGAAAAAGAAACGTGACGGCGAAACGAGTGAACGTTCATATCGATCGATCTGTTTTGTATGAGGTTTTTTCCTAGCGGCGCGGGGCGGGGCGCGTCCCCTCCCGACCCTAGCCGTGGTGATCTCGACCTGCTAGATAAGCCCACCGACTGGTAAGTGGCCATCCCTGTTCGGGCCAGAATGCTCGACCACTATGTCCTTAGTAGGCAGTGACACCTCACTGCCTACTAAGGACATATAGGGTATAGGGTAGGGAGTAAGGTAGAGGCGCGGAAATAGATGTCCTGAAAATGTGAGAGTATGCGCGGGCACCCTTTTGTCCCTTAGGATTGCAACGTGGAACCTTATTCTGTTATAACTAATACAATATTTACTGCCAAATTTAATATACACGTTGTAAAAATAATTTACTTTGCTCGTCATATACATAATAATCGTGAAAAATCCCTGAATTTATTAATTGTTTGTAATTCAACATTTGTAATTCACTCTTAATTTTATATGATAACACTACATCGTATTTTAAATATTGTAAGGTTGTACTAAAAAAGAGGATGTCCCCTTGGCTGCCATTAAAAAAAATTCTACATACAAGTATTGACATTACCTTACGTACTCGATGAATTCAATCTTCTAACTTTAAAGTGTATTTTATCAGAATAAATAACTAAGCCATAGCCATTCCATTATGAAACCTCAATTTTTCTGCTATCCTCTTAATTTAGAGAAAGTTAAAAATCATCCTCTTTATTTATCCGTTCTACAATACCTCTTACTACCGGATCGAGTGGTGCTAGAGCGTCGACTAACTGTCCTACAATATTGATTACTCCACTTTGAGAGGAAAACGACGCGTCTGAGATGCTTGCACGAGAGTATCTATATAACTATAGTTACTAAATAACTATAGTTTATTATATAGTTTATATATAGAGTTATTAAGAATTCATCGGAAAAATATTATTTTTATGAATGCGTTTAACAGAATAATTAACTTTTCTAGTTATAATAACTATATACTGCTTACTATTTGTATTATTATTTCAATATATTTTAAATAACATATTTATTTATTCATAAAGTTTTAATCATTTTCACATATTTTGTTATAGTTATAATAATTCTAAAAATATGACACTTTTCATTAGATATATTCGGAAATATTCCAGGCGGTTGCACCGTGGTGACTGTCATTTAATGTTTTTAGCTAAAAAATATAATCAATTAACAAAAACTCATCAAATACTTACAAAAACAAGCTCTTTAAGATTAACGCAGAAATTATTATACTTAAAAGCAATATTATAAAATATTAATCAATAAAAACAACGTTTATAAATCATTGCGTAATTTATATTTACAATTAAAGTCAGATAAACTATATATATATATATATACATCGAAACGCCGACTAAGCCAATGCGCGAAGTCACAAACAATGGTTGTGTTCCCAAAAAAAATATATTTCCTCAAAAAATGCGTCTCGTCCATATCTTTATATGTATAATCTTCATGTTTTCCTTTCTTACGTAACCCTTCTTCATTCTATTCTTTCTTCATTCTCTGCCTACCTTCCAAATATAGGAGATAAAGAGAATATAGGAGAGATCGCAATTCCTTAAGAAGATTCGAACCAGTAAAATCATGCGTTGATATGTGTAATACAACATGTATTTGGGCTAAAATAATGTAAAAGTAGAGATAATAGAGTATATTATAGGATGGTACAAGAGTGTGACTGTAACGCGACTGTTGTGGGTTCAATTCCAACTCGAGTTTATGATTATTATTAAATGTATATTTTCATTTCTTCAGCAGCTGTGGCAAGCATGGCAAGAAAAGCCCGATGTTAGATTAGTTTCGCTAGTCAACACATTATCTCGAAAATTTCGGCTTAAAATAAGAGGAATGTCTTAACACTATCTCTCTGGCTACCCTGCTGCGTGCGGGATACAGCGTGAAGCTGAATTAAAGTAGAAATGTTTGTATTCGGCATTCATAATATTAGTATATGTATGTACGACGTAGCCTACGTACTAGTGAAGCTAACGAAATGTCTTTATTCTATTAAAGACAATTTAAATCAATCTTTTCAATTTTATTCATCTTTTCGAGAGGAGATCGAACCCACTACCGTCTTGTTACAGTCACACCCTTGCGCCCCTCCGCCACGACAGCCTCTAGAAGAAACAGACACTGAGCATAAAACATTAGTTGATGCTTATAACAGACTGAAGTACCGTTCCCCCTAGGCACGCTATGTCATACATATTGTAGTAATTGTTTATAACGTTTATTAACTTTTTTCGTTGATTATAAAATAAAATTTTTTATTAACTTTTACTCTAGGTGCCATTTTCGCTGCATATTCTGTAAATATGGTAAAAATATATTCCAACTAAAGAACCAGCATATTGCTACCAAACTTTATTAGAATTGGAAAGTTTTGAATATTTTGAAGGAGTTTGTGGTGCAGAGACACAAAAGTGTCATTCTAAATGCGACAGGTTGTAGATTCAATTTCAACACGAAAAAATATTCAATATTTTTAATTTCTTCGCTCGGGTAACGACACAAAAGTGCAGCGTTGAGTTCAGTCACTTAACATGCAGTGCTAGAATTCGGTGGAAAACTGTCTTTGTTAATGCAAATAGAGCCTCTTAACACAAGAAGAGAATTTACTCTCTGCAGGGTTGCTTTGTATGAGATACAGCGTGAAGCTGGAAAAAATACATAAAGTATCGCATTTATTACATATTTTATAATATATAATTTTAAAAATAACTTGTCGTCGCCTTCAATTTTATTTGCGCGGACACATACAATAGCAATCGTTACTAACAAAATAAGACCTTCAAGACAACGCTGTTGTTTTTCTGTTCCTGTAAGAATTTAGAAAAATCCACTCTTAATGTAAGATAATCTAATATATCTACCTTACCATACCCACATTATAAAACGAAACATTATTATAACTTCCACCAATTACCTTAAACAGATAAAAAAAAATAACATAATTACATACATTTAATAAAAAAACCAACAAAGAATCTTGTCATAAAAGCTTACAATGCTTGTTTAATACTACTGAATAGAACTTCCTTTTCGAGATAACATTCATGCCGCGGCACCGGCGTCCCACACTCCCCCGGGTGTCCCACACTCGTCACCAAACAACAATATGCATGGAGACGTCACAGCATGAGACAATGCCGTCCACAACTGGGGCAGATGTGTGGGCGCCGTTCTACACAAACGTTTGTATTGTATTAGTCTACCTGTAATTACATATTTATTATAAATAATGTGGAAAACTAGTTGATAACTTGGGTATATGTTTATAGAAGTAAATACGATTGTGATTTTTTTTTAATTTAGCTCTACATTTTATTTGAGATGGGTTATTACCGCGTGTTAACGTTTTTACTTTTTATTTTATCATTATATATTGAGCGGGATATAAAACTTCTGGGGTGGGCACGGACTGTCTCCTATTTTCCTGTACCTAGTGCCTATGACAATCCGACATTGATCAACTCCTTAACGATTAGTCTGAAATTTTTCTTGATGCAATCAAAATTTTAATCATAATTAGGTATTATAATTAATATTTTACTTAAAATTCATATGTTTTGCATGATTTTTTCTCTCCACTCTTATAGGAAAATGAAATGGTTAAGGGCGAGATATGCTCATTGACAGTTTAGGAGAAAAGAGATGGAAAACTATTTGTGGTACTAAAACGAAAAAAAAAAAACTAATTTAATAATATATATATAAATCTTTTTCGTTACCAAGTCCAAAACTGACAACGCAAAGTTGAATTTCTCTGAATATGCGGCGTTGAACGCTGTAACTTGTCATTCTCAAAATTCCCAGGAAAACGGGAAAAACGAGATTTTTACGATTTGTAGTCCACACGATATGCACAAACAAAACGTTGCGGGCTATAGCTATTAATAAAGAAATAGATTATACAGATTATTTTATTAATTACACTCATATGCTTAATATAGAACATTATTTATTTATTAACTTATAAATTATTTTACATCAATTCCTAAGGGCTCAAATTAGAACTCTTTTTCATTAGATACAAACAATTTCACATATAAAAATATATATATACATACTTACTCGTTGTTTTATGCTATAATTTGTCAAAGTGGATACAAAAATAGATTACTCATATGTAATTATTTGTATGAGTTCGTACTATTTATGGACGTAAAACATGCCGCTAGGGAAATTAGTTTAGTTTTCAATATTGCTCTATTTTACTTCAATCGAGGTTTAATGTTATATTATTTTTACTAGCGACCCGCTCGCGGTTTCGCCCGCTTTAACTACTGAATTATTTACTTAATACACTCAATTTATATGTTTGTAAAGCACTTAAAATTTCTAATGAGAGAATTATTAAAACAAAAAAAAATATATATAATAGAAATATCTTCGAAAATATTATTTCTAATTATACTGAGTTTATCATGAAATATTCTATCTATTAAGAAAAACCGCATCAAAATCCGTTGCGTCATTCTAAATATCTAAGCATACATATGGATAGACAGCGGAAAGCGACTTTGTGTTATACTGTAATATGTAAAGATGTTAAAGATAGAAGGCTTCGTGTGCTAAGTACAGTGGTAATCTTTTACCACTAGTCCTTGGCTGTAAGTTCAAATCTCAATCAGGAAAGTTTTTACTAAAGTATTTATAAAATATTTTAATATTATAAAATATATTATAAAATTAAAAATATTTTTATAAAAAAACGCCAGTCTTGACACAGAGGCTCAAGCGTGCAAATTAAAACGCGACAGGTATTGGGTTCGATTCTCACTCGAGGAATATTTCATATTTTCAAAACCTGATAACGGGGATAGCTTGTGAAACCAATAATTAAATTTTCGGTCATCGTGGCGCATTGGGACAATGTCTCTAAACTAAAAATGAATTATATGACAATTATTTTCTTTTCCTCGCTGTTTTCACTACTGGTGCTGAGTTCACCATTCAACGTGATATATAGGGGAGAGTGGGAAATGGTGGACCTTTATATTGAATGTCTACTCTGCAAAATGGAGAAACGTCAAGCTTAAAAGATTTGATTACTAATAATGATTTTGAATTCATTATTCCTTATGCAAATCTTATAACAGTATAGGTTATTGAAAAAAAAATTCTACATCTATTAACATTTTTTTCAATTTCTTAACAAACAAAATTAGCTAAATCAAGGTATTTGTTGTGACATCTAAGTATTCTATATTTAGTACAGCTTGCATACAACTTGGCTTTGGTGCCGGGACCCGCCCGGCGTATGTAGGCCATGCCTGACGTCACCGGGCTGACCCAGTTCCTGCGCCATTGAGATACGCGCGTCAATGGTGCCCCTCGAGCCCCACGTGTCCCCCGAGCCCCACGTGCCCCACGTGCCCCACGTGCCCCCCGACTTCACTCCGACCTCGGGGCACACGTGGAGGTGTGACAAAATCATTTTTGTTTATTCATAATGAGCTATTTTGCCCTAAAAAGTAGTTAAAGATTTGCCTTGTAAGAAAAAAAGCAGTCTTAATCACATAATTTTTTTTACAAGTTGAGTCGCTGAGAATTCTCCGTAAGTAATTGAAGATATTTGTGTTCGGAATGACTCGCTTCTCCGTTTGGTAAAAAGGTGTAAATGTAATACTATTCAAAATGCCAATTTTAGGATGTTTCTTTATGAAAATGTACTAATAATATGTTTATAGTATAAATAAAAGTGTTTTATGAGTGTTGAATGTAAACACACGTACTTACATGTAATAAATTACGGTATACCATATGTATTTGTTAATTTAAATAGCAAAAATATAATCTCAATTAACAATTAATATCTTGGTTGTAAATTAGAATCATAGAAAAAATAGAACTAAAAATTATTTTATAAATGTTATTTATAAACGCTGTGCGGAGCGTGTCGATTGATACAAAAGCTTATTGTTTGAAGGCACCTGTGTTTACAGTCTCCATCCAGTAAAGCTGTCGGCCAGTTAAAGTTCGGTTCAAAAGGCATTGTGTCAGAGCTGGAGACATTCGAGGCACAATAGCAATGGTTCTTACCAAGTGGCCGGCAACAAAGGCGGTGCGACGTCGCGTTACAACTCGACAGAGGCAGAGCAAAGTTAAAAGTTTGCATTATGAATGTGAGTCCACACTCACACTCTACACTAATGATAGCGACTCAATATCACACTGTTAATTACATGCGACCTGGATTTTTTAACGAGCCCCCTTTAGATGTATGTATATGATGTATGAACATTTGTACATGTTTTGTTTTTATAGTAGTTGAGATATGAAGGGGAACGCCGACTTATTTGTTTTTATTCTGTCGTAATATTTTATTAATTTCTTTACGTGCTGATTATTTATTTGATTTAAATAATAAATCCTAATAAATTAAATGAAATATCAATGAACATTCGATGGTAATATATTTTGTTTCTTAATGACATAAACTTTATTAAAATAATATTAAAATTCATTTTCGTTTATCAAACATGTAATAGACTAGTTGTCGCAGGTAACCCTCGTCTGGCCTTAAATGGATTTAAATAGAAAACGAAGGCTCTACATCATAACTTCGTTTGTAGAAAGTGCTTATCATGTCGGCCAACTCTTCCAAAGGCACAAAATAATTCCACAGTTATAGTCATCTCTCAATTTCAGTAACACATAAAAACATATAGATAGATATGTCTGTCGAATATTTTCACATAATTCTGGCATTAAATATAGGTCAATACTTACAATGTATCTATTTATAACGAAAAGCTAAAATAACATCTAGTATTCCTGTACGCACAGACGGAAATAGTTTGCGCGTATTCTAGTTCGGCGTAAGATTGACTCGTCCGCCCTCCACTTGTATATTAGTTTTATGTGAACCAAAAATATTTCTTTTGTATGGTGATAATAATATCTTATAATTATCTTATATTTTAAAAAGATATGGCAATTAATTTATTTAGCTTCGCTCCGTTCCATTAAATATAAATATTAAATGTAATGAATGGAATCCACAACAGTCGCTCTACTCATAGATAGTTCGCTGCATTGTAGTAATATTAAATTGAGAGCAGTAAATTCTGCTTCAGATGATGAAATTAATCATTTTAAAAAACCGATTTGAAACAGTAAACTATTCAAATTCAAATGGTAAGCACCAGCTTTCAAATAAAAATAGAATCACCAAAATCTATTCATCACCAGTTATGGAATGGAGGTAAGGTAAGAAAAACAAAAAAAAAACGATCGAATTTTTAAGAGACTTTTACAGAATTCGGTTAAAAATTATTTAGATAACATTTTTTAATAAGAGATTTTATGCCCGTTCCCGAAATGTTTACAAAATGAGGAATATATTCTCATTTAAGCTACAATACATAATTTAAAAATATTATCTATAATCTATAATTAGACATCTTTTTCAGAAATAGAATTAGTTCTTTCCAGAAGGTAATTTTAAGTAGAAATTAAAATACTCTATCGTATATTGTTTATATGTATAAATTTGTAAGTATAAATTTATATGTATCATTTTCTATAATACTAAATAAAATACGTCGTAGCTCTTTGTAGACCTTAACGTAGAAAGGTCCACGTAGACCTTACGTAGCTTCGCCGTAGCATCAGCGTAGGCTCATATATAATCACTATATTCATATTTAATTATATTTATAGAACACTAAACTATTCTTCAAATGAACATTCCTTTTAAATAATTAGTACGGATTTCATAGTGTTGACTTCCATCACTAGCATATCTTTTTTTTTTAATCCACGCTCTCTTTCATATCTCTATTTATTGATACAGTTATTAATATACCCTAATCCACCATACCTTTGAGAAAAATTGCAGATGCTGCCACCTAACTTAATATTTCATTTTACAAACAAAGGTACTAAAATAAATATTTAATTACCCCCCAAAACGTTTCTCAAAATTAAAATAACTTAATTTAGATTACACTTTTATTTGCATACCGAAATCCAAAGAAAAAGAGGACTAAATAGTTTTTCAATATAAACGGTTGTTACATTTTGGTTACTTATTGCAATGTGACGTCATTTCGCGTGTACAATCAAACAAAAAGCCACGACCAGTTGCATCTCGATAGTGGCGGCGCTAGTTACGCAACGGCCGAACTGTGTCACCCGTGACGTCAGCGTGTGCGCGCGCTACCCTACCTTTTAAACGTATATAATTCATTATTAAACTGAAAAATCCCATTCGTTGTGACAGATTGTGTATTCGATCCCCATTCGATTAAAATATTTAATATTTTCATCGCTCTGCTTCGCTTCGCTTCTTCCTCGACCCAGTCGGAATATTTTCAGTATAATGCACAATTTTAATACGACATTATTAATAGATAGCAGTGTATAATAATTAGTACATGTTTATTTATAAATATTTGTATATATAAATTCACAAAACTTCACTGTACGTATTCTAGCAATATAATCTATTGAGCATTTTTAAAACAAAACTCGATGTAAATTCAAATTATGAATCTAAATTTACGACAAGAATTTACGTGGCCTGTTATATATACTTATATCAATCTATTAATATTTCGCAATTGACTTTATAATCATTCAATATATATATATATCGCATTTCCTGTATTTAGAGTTGTCAGTCGTGAGATAGGTTCCCTCAGCCTACCGTGCTGTGTGCGGGATAAAGCGTAAACCTTTTTTATATATTATAATAACAAAATAAATATTGAAACTCAGGTATATTTTAAATGCAATTCAATGATGGCGGCTGACCTAGTTTCCGTTGCACCTGCACGTCCAGTATCCTTAATTGGACTAATAACTACAGAGCTCACCCGCACGTTTCCGAGTAACTGTGTATTTCAGATTTAAACTACTCGTATTTCTAAAGCTTACAGCCATTACTAAGAAATTGTACGCCGAATGTATTTTAGGATTTAAATAACATAATATTTTAGGATTTTTTTTTTCATGTTTACTAGTTTAAGTGCGCGATAGCGAGATGGCAGCGTAAATATGACTTTTTTTTACTTTTGATTACTTTCTTTCCGAATTAACAATCCACAAAGTTCCGAAAGCTTATCTTGAAAGCGGCCATGATTCATCGATCGCACCATGTGTAATAATGTAATCGTGAAAGAGAGTTGGTTTGTTAATCTTTAATGTGTTGCTTATCTAGTCACCATGAAATGTGTAAAAGTAAAGTTTAAAAGTACTTTTAAAAGTAGAGTCAACGACAAAATATTCAATAATGTATGAAATAATACAAAAATATATTTATGACGATATAATGTCAATTTTGAATCAGGTTAAAAGTGATTTAATAGATAACAGTGATAGACCTGCTAAATTATTAAATTACAAAAAATTACAATATGTAAGAAGCGCGGTACCTATGCAAAAATTATTCAGGATGAAGAATATTTTCCGGTAATATGAAAGTGTGGTATATTTGATGTACCTAGTACCTAGATGCACCAGTAGAGACTAGCTAAATTAGACTACAAAAATTGGAGGTACCGTTCTGAAATGCGGGCTTAGCTTAGTCAGAGCTTTCTCATCTAATACGCTACTTAAAATAGCGGCTTTAATACAATTTTTTTTAGGATCAAACCATAAATGTGTTTCAGATCTTTTCCTAGATTAATAATAAATTTCATAATTCTAAGGTAACTGGGAGTACCCTATTAATTTTGATTCCCTTTATAATGTCGAAATACGCCTTTCTTACGATATAAATGTAGACGATTTTCCCAGGAAATCATAGAGTCTGACTGAGTATATGGTTTCACCTCGATATCTCCAAGCGTCCCTGAGATAAATGCTTTTGACAGATAGACAGACGAACTGACAACAAAATGTTTCTTATGAGGGTTCGTTTAACCTACACCTACACCCTACACCCTAAAAATCAGCTAAACTACGTGATGTATGGTAATAGAGCTTTATATAATATTGTAAATTTTATACTGTCGCTACTGTGTCGTATATATTACACGGTTATTGGTAAATAAGCAGTTTTTTTATCATCATTGTTTGCCGCATATAGTAGGGTAGGGTATACAGTAGGCTAACTTAGTTAAGTAGGGTAACTTAGTGTTAAAACACTCCGTTTCCCACATTTCTACTTAAGATAGTGGCAGCATTTAAGCCACCTTTACATAAGATAACTTTCAGGATAACAGTTTAAATATAATATATATTAACATCTGAAATATAGTCTCAGAACTATTTATTTGCTTTTTTGAATAAGTTTAAAAAATATAAATTCAATCGTAAATAGTCCTCCATACATTCTGCAATTATATTTAAAAATAAATTAGAAAAGTGAGCAGCGTATTATAATATTTGTAATCTAAATTAGTACCAGCAGCTCACGTTGCAGGTGTCCCCCAGTTCCGGGTCAGCACTTTGATGTTTCATACGTAAACATTTATCGATACGAAAGAAGCAGGTGATATTTTTAGAATACTCCAAATTTTTATTTGCTTATAGCCCTTCGAGTCTATTTCCATTGGTTTCTAAATTAACAACCAAAAACTTTTACATTGAAAATAGATAAAGTTAAATAAGAGTAATGGAAGTGTATTGTAATAAGTATTTCTTTTCTTTGAAAAATAAGTAATTGAGTAATGTTTTAATTCTCCCTTGATTCTTTCTACGTGCAAAGTAACATTTATTTATTATTGATTGGGCTCTATTGTAAGGGAAATTATATCATCTAACTAAAAGTATTTTACATATAGCCAACCCATCAATCAGGTTAGATTCGCTTTGCCTACTCTGCAGCGGGATGCGGGATAGCGTGAAGCCATCCTTCAGTTAAGTGTAATATAAAGGTTAATTACATTTAGATTTATTCATCATCATCATCATCATCATCATTATGTTTTACACAATCTATGAATGCAAATAAAAAAGAGATACAATATTTACTGGTGAATTTTGTCTTAAAGTCGATATGAAAATGGTTATATTTTAGACATTAGGCTCTGTTTGTTACCTACTCAACTAGAAATATATTTTTATAAAATAAATATTATAATTTATCATTAGTTTCCTTCTAATGAATCTACAAAATACGAGATATATAAGATATTTTCAGTTGTAACTTAACATGCAAGAGATCGAACTCTACTCATATTCCAGTGAGAAATTGCCATTTAAAATGTTCCATAACGCAGATCAAGTGTCACTGTTATACACCGGCTACGATCAATTGCTTTATTTTCAAGCTCTTTTTGACAATA